>CAUYQG010137160.1:0-36178 GCA_963574415.1 Tarsius wallacei | reverse complement strand
TCTACAATAAATAAAAAAAAATCAGCCGGGCGTGGTAGCGCGCGCCTGTAGTTCCAGCTACTTGGAAGGCTGAGGCGGAAGGATCGCCGGAGCCCAGCAGGTCAAGGCTGCGGTGGCCGGGAGCAGCCACTGCACTCCAGTATGGGCGACAGAGTGAGACTCCAACTCAAAAAAAAAAAAAAAAAAAATTGAGTTCAATTTTTAGAAAAATAACCAACTGTTATCTATCCATCGATCGATCGATCTATGAATCTATTTATCTACTTGTCTATGCATCTATTATTCTATCCATCTACCTATCTATATGCATTTGTATGTATATTTATATATCCATCTTTATTACCTGCAAATTCTGTATTTGTGAAATTGCCTACTCACTTACATTTATTTGTGACCCTAAAATTAATACCTGGGTCACTTCCATAGTCATTCAGGCCATCCACAGAATGACACAAAAAGTTTAGTTCCCAGCATCACATATTCCCAGCCAAGGTCAAACAAGGTAACATTCCGCCATTTGTTTCAGCTCTCACACTGCAAAATCATGTCCTTTTCATGACCTATTTATTGCCAAGATTTGTGTGTGTGTGTGTGTGTGTGTGTGTGTGTGTGTGTGTGTGTGTGCTTGTGGGATTTTTCTGTTGGTTACTTTTGCGCTAAAAATGTCCCCCAAAGTATTGTTCTAAAGTGCTGTCTGGTGTCCCTACTTGAAAGAAGCTTGTGATGTCCCTTTGGAGGAAAAAACTATTAGATAAGCTTCCTTCAGGCAGGAGTTGCAATGCCTTTGGCCATGAGTTCAGTGCTAATTAATCAATGATGTGGCAAGAGCAAATTCGTGGTATGTTATGTGAGGCCACTCTGAAAAGTGCTAAAGTGAGATTTATCGTGCGTGATGAAGCTATGGTAAGGATGCACAAACGACTATATGTGTGGACGCTTGAGATTGCAAGTGATTAAAAAAAGCTTAGCGAACAGCATTACTGTGAGGTTGAAAGCCTGAAAGCCGAGGGAATTTCTGGTTACATTACTCAAAGTCAGGAAAACGTTAAATGTTTATAGCAAGCGGTTTATTATAGATACATGCTGCATATAATTATTTATAAGAAATGTATATTAAATAAGTTGGCTTTAAACAGAAGCACACATAAAACAAGATAATATATTGATAAGCTGACAAAAATGTTGCGACCAGAGGTTCTCAGAAACTTAACCCTGTATTTTCCCAAAGAGCAATGGCTCAGCATTTACTAATTCAGTGTTCATGGTGATTTTATAAGATGCAACCAGTCTGAATAAGGAGAATTAACTGTTACTCACATGGTCAATGCCATTGACTTTTTTGAGAGTCCGATACGTCCCTTTAAAAAGGAAACATTAATAACATATTAGAAGTATTAAACGTGTTCGAAACTTAAAGTATTTTCATGGATAGTATATTCAGGGAAGCCGATTTTCGTTGATCTCAAAATATTATTTCAATAGCAATAGCATTTATTTTTGTGTGAGTAAGCAGGATTTATTGAGAGGACAGAGAAGCTCCCACAGTGGGAGGGGACCCGAAGGGGTTGCCCAGCAATAGCATCGATACATATACACTGAGCACCAATTCTGAGTTCATACTACCTGCAATAGTATATTTCACCTGTAACCAGGATTCTGAGCAACAATTACAACAATGACAAAAGCAAAGTATGCTGTTGTTCTTCGAGGACATCTGATGATAGAATGTCAAAATAATTTCAGTTAATGACAGAAATCTCGTGGGAATTTTGAAATGTTCTTTGGAGAATTTTATCATCTGATGTTTCATTTTGCAGACTACGACTTTTGGTCCATGGCAAAGAGGTCAAGTATTTAAGGCTCTCCTACCGGTTAAGCTGCTAAAGATCCCTTGGTATATTTACTGTTTTGGCATTCAAATTATCTCAGTTTTAAACTCTGACATTCTCATTGGCCATATTGGTAGCTCTTGAACATGTGTGCGTGTGTGTGGACAATTGACATTAATTTTAGTGTAAATATTTTAATAATTATAACCAATTTCTATTAATATGTCAAGTAATGTTGATGTTATTAAATAATCTATCAATTAATATTTTAATTTTAAAATTTTGTAAGACCAAACATAGTGGCTTATACCTGTAAACTCAGCACTTTCAGAGGCCACCGTGGAAGGACTGCTCAAAGCCAGGGTGTTTGAGACCTGCCTGGGTAGCATAGCAAGACCCATCTTTACAAAAAATAAAAATAAAAAATTAGTCGGCCTTGTTGCCATGTGTCTGTAGTCCCAGGTACTCAGGAAGCTGGGGCAGGAGAGTCACTTGAGCCCAGGAGTTCCATGCTGTAGTGAGCTGTGATTGTGCCACTGCAAGCCAGCATGAGCAACAGAGTGAGACCCTGACTCATAAATAAATTAATTCATAAGTAAATATATTTATTTTAGATATTTAGTTCAAATACTTTTTAAAATGGTGAATGTGTTTCTTTGGTCTGGACTCATAAGCTTTTTCAGCTGCCTTTGGGAAAAGACAGGAAGGTGTTTATATACTCTTTCCTGATGGTGATGGTAGCAGGGACATTGTTGATGAACCATCCCTGGGTTCTCTTTAAGATTTCGTTATTTTACAGATCTCTCTAGCAAGCTACAAAATTAGGCTGCTTTTCTTGATATTCAAGAAGCCTTTATCAGAGTTTCCAAAATGTATGTCATGGGAATTTAACTCTGTGTAGCAATCTGGTAAAATTGTTCGAAAAACCAGATAAATTCAAGTTTCCAAAATATTGATATGAGTGCAGTGTTGCTTAATTCTTCAATTAGGCTTCATTGATACAGAATAATATCTATATCAATAATAGAATAATACATATATAAATAATAGAAGTATTATGATAGTAGGATTTGGACTATTGATTTAATATTTAGTAACTACTCAGTAATTACTATCACAAATAAAGTACTGATATAAGAATATTAGGAACAGCATTTATTTATGTATTGCCAAAAGAAATTATTTTACCTCTAACCGTTTTCCAGTTTGTCTTAACATTCAAAGTAATGTTTGGTTAACAAAATTTTATCATCCATTCAGTGTCTCTTTAAAGTTTTTGGTTTTTAGGCAATAAGAAAGTAGAATATTTAGTCTTCAGGGATCCTTAAGAGTTTCTTTCTTAAAAGAAAATCACATGGTCAACATGCCGCGGTTTATAAGTTTAAAGATGCATATGTTTTCAAAAGTTTTCCAAATTGAGGTGTTGGATTATAAATGATACGCTATAATTTAATCGGTAAAGTTTCACCTTCTTTATGATACATAAATGTCACTAATGGTGTGTCTTATGACAGATCACTTATTGGCTTTGGTAACATAATTTTCATTTCTGACACCTTTTGCATAGGGGAGAATAATGTTATTTTTGTGTTGATCTGAAGATTTTCTGTTGTTGAGATTATGTTTGTCATCTGATCATTCAAATTTCTCAAGATCTCGATTTTTCATTTTTGTTTAACTTATCAATATATGTGAGTTTGAGGAATGAAGAGGAAGAGAAAGTTGTGGGCTAGTAGGATTAACTGACAAAATTACTTTTTTCTTGAGACATTAGAGTTAAGATATAGTATTATGAATAACCACACACTTTTAATAACATCAAAATACCATATGTATTAGATAGTTGGAAAAATACAGGGGGCAGAAAAAAATAGAGCAAGGACCCAATTGTTTCCATATGTTACAGCATTTATCCCTCTAACTCAAACTTTAATACATTTGTAATAAAAAATGTATATATTTGTTCGTACCCCACAGAAATTAGTGAAACCCAGCATTTAAAGGTATGACAGTCCTAAACATTAACTAATGTTACCAGTTGTTTTTAGTTTCTAGACATTTGTGTCTGATCACAGGTTAGGTACTCTTGAACATTTTAAACATGTTTAGAGGGAATAAGTGGAGGTTTCATGGAGTTGGCAACCCACCAAGAATCTGAAATATCCCTCTAGTTACTTCAGTTTAGTTTTACATAGTCTTTATATCAAGCCTTAAATAATTTGGTCTAGGCAAATAAAACTAATTTATAAAAAGGTGGTGGTGGGCATAATATAGCATTTATTTTGCTTTGAAGATCAGTTTTAAATGTCAGTTACTCAAAAAAGTTGGAAGTCTCTTGCTATACAGATGGGATTAAAGACTGAGCAGAATGACAGTGATGCCTGATGCTTTAAAGTCTATGTGATGCAGAGTCAACCATTTTCACCTGGGCTTCCGTCTCGTTAAGTTGGGAAAAAAACTATTTTTTACAGAAGTTGATCAAGCTTTCCTTGAGATGAAATAATACTGTGATCATGGCAGATAATAAATATTGAGTATGGAATCATAAAAACACTAGAGTTCCATGGATTTTAAAAAATTGTTTTGATTATCAGATTTAAAAAATGTTTATGGGCCAGGCATGGTGGCTCAAGCCTGGAATCCCAGAGCTTTGGGATGCCAAGGCGAGAGCATTGCCTGAGTTCAGGGGTTTGAGACCAGCCTGGGCAACTTGGTGAGACCTCATCTCTGCAATAAATCAAAAAATAAGCCAGGCATGGTAGCGCACGTCTGGAGTTCCAGCTACTTGGAAGGCTGAGATGAAAGGATCGCCTGAGTCCAGCAGGTAGAGGCTGCAGTGGCCGTGAGCATGCTACTGCATTCCAGCCTGGGCATAAAGTGATACTCGGACTCAAAAAAAAAAAAAAATTATGACAGTAGACAACTTAAACTCAAATTTCTAGAAGATAATAAAAATATACTCTTATCATACATAGATTTTTATATGTACTTACATTTATATTTATGTTATTTCATATTTAGCAGAGCTATAAAAAGAATACATATATGAATACACACATGTATATATATACATATGTTAGTATGTACTTATGTATCTTAATCACCCCGGTAGTGCTTTTCTACCCATGATAATACAACGTTCTAAGGTTTGATAGTTAATGATATGAAATATACATTGCACTAGAATAAGGTATATTTTTTGAAAAGTCAACTAAACCATTTATGGAATCTCCTTTCTTTTCCTTAAACCAAGTGAAATCTATTACTAAGGTAGTACACAAGGGTATCATTGGCAAAAGAAAAGACTGAAATGGTTCTTCTTTTTAGAAAAGAGCATACATTTAAACACTGAAAGATGCAGGAAGTCTTAAAAAAAGAGAGAATAAGAGAGTGGTAACTGAGGTTTTAGAATTCAATAAGGTGCCCGTCAGAACGAAACTTCATTGAAAGTGGTTTCAAGTAAAGACACACACGTAGTAAGTAATTGAGTAGATGACTTGAATGACAAGAAATATTATTTAGATGTAACTTGGTACACCTAGGCAGAGTTTATTTATTTGTTCTTCAGAAGCCCTTAATCCACCTTGTTTCCTTCTAAACACTATCCCTTGCCACCTTAGTGAATAGAGTTCAGAATGCTGTGGGTTTTAGGGAAACAAAATTGCTCAATTAGACTCCTGAGAAAGGCTTCATTTGTCATTGTGAATTACTTTGGTCACTGGCTACTCTTCAGGAGGAAGAAAGAAAGTCAGCGAGGTATCAGGCTCCGTGAGCAGGTCAGATTAAACTAGCCAGGAGAGTTCACGGTGTCATACCTGCGGTAGAAAAAAAAAGAGAGAGAAAGAGAGAGAGAAAATGGAACTTTGATAGCCAATAGCTTAATTATCTGCCACTATCAGTTTGGAAGGGCTTTTAAACATGTCCAAAATGTCTACCAAATTTTCAGCAGGAGTGACAGCAGATTTTTAAGTAAGAATAAAAATGCAGCAGTCTTTCTAGAATAAAACCCTGACAGACTATGATGAATTGCCTTATTATAGTGACTCGCATGACAAATATACTTGATCAGAGTTTCTTCCTGGGAATTGTTGCGCTTATCCAGAGGCAAAAGTTGAAAGGAAATGAGAGCTAACTAGTAATCCTGACTGTAATACATCAGCATCTCTAAGAAAGTATTCTAGAAAACCTTATCAATTAATGTTTATGTCAACAGAAAGTACTGCTCCCATTCCCTCATGATATAACCTTTTTAAAAAAGATTTAAGTGACTTTTTAGAAAAAGGGTATAGATCACTGTTTGTTATTTTTTTTACAAGTTATCTACCTTTAAAAAAGATCCTCAGCACGGGTTCGAGACCGGTCTGGGCAATTTGGTGAGACCTCATCTCTACAAAAAATCAAAAAATTAGCCAGGCGTGGTAGCGCGCGCCTGTAATTCCAGCTACTTGGAAGGCTGAGGCGGAAGGATAGCCAGAACCCAGCAGTTCGAGGCTGCAGTGGCCGGGAGCGGCCAGGCTGGGCAACAGTCTGGGCGACAGAGTGAGACTCCAACTCAAAAAAAAAAAAAGATCCTCAGATATGTTTCCAACCTAAGTTTTAGATGAAATGGTAGCCACACCCGTGTAACTCTACCCCCAACATAAGCAGTTTTACTTATTCTAATAGTTATAGTTATATGTAAAATTTTAAAAAAGATAATTGGGAAAAATAGTGGAATTATGAAAACTGAATGTATTACTAAAAATGTTTAAATCACTGAGTGAAAAATTTCTTAACATGTTTATTTAAAGAAATAAGCATATTGATTTCTGGATTTTATTTTGTCATTTTATTTCTGGAGGTTATTATTATATAACCTTGTGTCTGTTGGAAAAATATGCTCAGGAAATCAGATGTATTGACAAAATAGTTGCATTGACTTTTATGCCACTATTTAAGGACAGATAATAAATATGTCTTTGGTGTCCCAAAATTTTAAATGATGCACTTGTATAAAGCTAAGTATTTTGGTCGTTATTTAGACATTAGTGGTAGGTTAGTCTTCATTGCTTTATACTTTTTTCTTTATTTCACATGATTTAACACAACCTAGGTCTTGCTGGATCATTTAAAAAAATTATTTCTTTAAAGAATTGTCGCCAGGTGCAGTGGCTCATGCCTATAATCCCAGCACTTTGGGAGGCCAAGGTGAGAGGATTGCCTGAGCCCATGGATTCAAGACCAGCCTGGGCAACGTGGATGTGAGACCTCGTCTCCACAATAAATCAAAAACTTAGCAGGGTGTAGTGGCAAGTGTAATTCCAACTACTTGGAAGGCTGAAGTAGAAGGATTGCCTGAGCCCAGCAGGTGGAGAGGTTGAGGCTGCGGTGGCCGTGAGCATGCCACTGCACTCCAGCCTGGGCGACAGAGTGAGACTCAGACTCAAAAAAAAAAAAAGAATTGTATTAGTTTGAGTATTTTTATTTTATTGTTAGACAGTGCATTAACAGTCCAACACATAACTCTGCATTTCCAGCACTGCCTTGTATATTATTTATACTCCTATTTGGATAATTGGAGTTAATCAGGTCAAATGATAAATATGTGAGTAGATTCTTAATGTCCTGCCACTTCTGCCTTCTGCCACACAAATCTAGTGTGTGTGCCCAGATGGTGCATGATGTTGGGTAATACAGCTCTGAAACTATCACCACCACCTGGTCAATATACATGCACAGTGAAGCTTGGTTTTTGAAACACTGCATGCATAAGCAATGCCATGAATGACTTCTCTAGAGTCTACAAACATCTAATCTTTCCTGTATTTCGCTAACTTTCTTCGAATGCAGTGCAGAAAGTTTTCCATGCAAATGTCCAGTCGTGTTCAACTTGCAGATTGAAACCCATTAGAGACCTAACAGTTTAGATGTTTATGTCCAGCACTAAAAAACTGAAGAGAATAGAAGACATCACAAGGATGATTATTGTCTTATGAAACTTGGGTTTTAGTTAAATATATACGTGAAATATATACATGCATATATTCATATATACAAATGAGTTCAGAAGGTCACAACACACAGTGCCTTTCTTTACTGTGGTCTGTTATTAAAAACTGTGAAAAACTAAAGAGGAATTAGCAATGAACACAGCAACAGCCAGTAAATTGAACCCACAGTTGAGACCTTAGGACAAGTCCTTCTCTGCTGCTATTAGAATCACTTGCAGAGGTTTTGAATAATGCAGAAGAATGGTCTCTAATGAAACCAATTAAATCCCAAATGACATCCACGTGCTTCGTTTTCGTTAGAGCTCTCCAGGTGGTTAGGATATGTAGCCAAGGTATAGGACTTTTTCCACAAACGAGCCATCTTGGTGATTTGATTTTTATGTTGCCTTTTCTTTCATGTGGTGATATTTGACAGTTGCTATCATAAAGTCTGCAGACATTTTGACATCAGCAATGACAAATTATTAAATGAAAAGGGACACCATGACACCCAGGGTAAAAATTGATTAATCTTTTTTATATATTATAGATTACATTTCATGCCTATACAAATTTTTGTTTGTGCCCCAGTTAATGTGAGGAGTATCATAGATACAAATAGTGCAATGAGTTGATCCAATATGTAAGTATTGATCACTAAGCATGAGGCGAGAGGTCTGCCTAAGCACAGGGGTTCGAGAGCAGCCTGGGCAACTTGGTGAGGCCTCGTCTCCACAATAAAAACCAAAAATAAGCCGGGAGTGGTAGCATGTGCCTGTAGTTACAGCTACTTGGAAGGCTGAGGCAGAAGGATCACCTGATACCAGCAGGTCGAGGCTGTGGTGGCTGTGAGTGTGCCACTGCACTCCAGTCTGGGCGACAGTGAAAGTCTAACTCAAAATAATATGTAGAGAGAGAGAGAGTAATTGATTTTTCCATACTCTTTCAGTTAATTATATTTTAACTCTAGTCAAACATTAATTAAAGATATTGGTACTTTTGCTTTTGATTTTTGTTTCTTGAGTTTTATGGTATTTAAGTTTGGGATTTTATTTTTTTCACTTAAATTCAGGTTTTCTTTTATTTCACATATCCACAATTCTTACAATCTTTTTTACGGTCAAACTGACCTTTTTTTTTTACACTTGAAGCAAATTAAAATGTGTATTGTAATACTTAGGTGATACCTGCATCAGCACAGAGGTGTGCAGGGGAGTCAGCTATTTCTCTCTCACCTTTCCCTCACCATCAATTTTTGGCACCTCTTGTTCTGTACGTCAGGTATCTGCAGTTTGAAGAGAAGCACAGCGTTGGCTAAGTGAATGTGTGAATTTGGACTTGTTCCTTCCACTCTGCGCTGTTTGTTTTGTTCTGCTTAATTTAGCTGCTCTTTAGCTTGTGACTCACAATGTCGGTGGAAAGTCAAATTCAGAGAAAATCTCGATGATATATAAACAAGTTTGTCCAGCCCCAGTGATATGAATAAGTTTGACGTCTATTAGAATGTGTGAATAGGACCAGGACATGCAACGTTAACTTCGCAGCCTTATTCCTGATTGTTTTCCATAACAGAAGGTCAAAATTCAGCAGCACCTGATGAAATATAAAATAAACATAGCATACGTTTAAAATAAGATAATTTCAAAGTTTGGTTTTAATTTGGCAAAAGTCTTCCGAATTTTATTTTTATTTAAGAGCCAGGGTCTATGTTGCCCAGGTTAGACTCAAACTCTTGAACTCAAGCGACCCTTCTCCCCGGGCTTCCCAAGTAGCTGGGATGACAAGGGCGTGCCACCACTCCCAACTTCTGACATTTAATTTGCAGTCTTTGGGGGTTTGTGTTAACTATTTTTTAACTGATATATACGTCATGAAAGATGAAATATTGGCATGGTTCTTTCAATAATTTTTGCACTACAATCTCTCTCTTTTATTAAAGGTAAAGCTATCATAGAATTAACTACCAAAAACATAATGTTTTTCCTAACATGTTTAATGTAATGGACCTAAGAACAAATATGCTAACATCTAAACTATTTGCTTTAAAGTACTTTACCACAGAATAGTTAATTCAAAATAAGGTTTTTAAGCATAAAAACCATTAACTATGCTCTTAAGAAAAAAGTATGAAGGCAACCAAGAAGATTTATTTTAAAGTTCGTGTTTGAAGTAAGCTATGCAGATACACATGCCAACTTCTTTATTTCTATGAAAAAGATCCATATGTACTTCTTTTTAAACACAACAATATAGATAATCTCTTTGTTATGAAGAATTCTAAATACAAACATTTAAAATCCATATAACTCGTCACTTTACAAGTTTAGCTCCTTTATTAGACAATAGTTTCCTTCAAGGAATAGATTTTTAGTCAACATATGTGTCTTTATAGCTCTGGGGTCTCCCATGATGCTTAAATGAGTGAGTGAAAGAAAGAATTTAGGGCTACATGTTCCTCAGTAATAGTAAATTTATAGATATTTACATATCAATAACTTCTTGTGATCTCAAAATTGTACCAAGGAAAGATAATAAGAGTATCTGTTTTTGAGGAATAATTTAATCAGTGTTCTAACTTATGACCCATTCAGGTGTGCAATTACACTTAAAATTTTCTAGCAATTTTTAAAAATGTGGTTACGAGTCACCTGAGTTGGAAGAGGTATAGATATCTGCTGAACTGTGCCCTGGATATGCATTTTTGCTTATTTGTACACAGTAGTGAGTCACATTATCAATAGCAGTGATTTCTCACACTTCCCAACAAGTCCCGGTGTGAATGATCTTTGGAGATGACCTGTTCCAACAACCTTCAATACATAGACCAGGAAATAAAGAACAAAGAGGAAAATAGTGGAGTTGTAGTCATGGCCCTTCAGAAATCAGCCTCATGAGCACATATTGTTTCCTGTATTATACCCTTGGGCTACTTATACCATTGTATTTCACTTGGTACCCATAATGTCATGAGTTAATATATTACATATCGTTAAACCTGGTCCCCTCACCTCCTCGCAAATAGCATATGCTAGTGGGTCAGCAAACTATGACTCTTTATAGAAGGTTTGCTGACCTCAGGCTTATACTGTATTCTAAATACTGTGTGTTCTATGTAGAGACAGCTTAGCTGTGCAGAAATAAGTTTGTTACCAAATCTTGTGTAAGAACCGAGAGAATACTTTCAAAAGACAAACCCACCTCCAAATTCCAGTTCTTCAAAAGTTGGACCTGAGAAGGGTTAGGGTGACCATCCGAGGCTCAGGTAGAGTGAACATCATTGGCTCTGGAATAAAGGAATTCTAAAGGTAAAATAAAGCAACAGGGTGTGCTGTAGGCTGGGAGTCTAGTATGTCCTTGTCTGAGAAAACAAGTCCAGTGAGCGTCACGTAAATGCACAACATAAAATATTTGGTCTTGAGTTGAACATAATAAGGGATGACAAGTTTAGTAGTATAGGAATTGAGAGACTTTAATGCTTGAGTGCAAAGTAAGAGACGAGTCGAATTGTTTCTCCAAATGGACATGAAGAGCCTAGCCTGAAAGGGTATCAGTGTGAGTGTGTGTGTGTGTGTGTGTGTGTGTGTGTGTGTGTGTGAATATTTACCAAAGAATGGCTAGAGATCAATGTCCAAAGTGAAACCAAATTATTTTTATTTAAATTGTAGCATGAACTAAGCATATGTCACAAGAATGCTATGAACATATTAAATTATATTTTAATTAATGGGTTCATAAAGAGTGTGTTCTTTTGGAAAGAAAAATGAATGATGATCTTCAAAGTAACGTGAATAGACCATTAGACTAGAAATAAAGAACTGTGTGACCCTAACCAAATCACTCAACTTCTCTAGCTGTTACTGTTTCACATTTAAAATGTGAGGGTTGAACCAGCACATATCTACAGTTCCTTTATGTTTATATCCTAGCGTCCAAAAACCAGAGCGTGCAAGGGAAAGTAGAAATCACTATGAACTATTGACACAAGGTTTTCTTAGAGCCAGGCTGCATATCATTTTAGAAACATAATCTCTAATGGTATCCCTATCACGGTCCAAACAACATTGCAATTTATATCCTGGGAGGCTACTGTGGTCTGGTTAGGAAATTGATATACTATTTAGCCTTCTCTAGTGACCATATTTCAAAAAAATAGGTATAGGCACAATTCGATGACATGTTTAACAGATTCAAGTTTCATTCATTGTTTTCAGTTTTTAAATATTATACTTCATGGCTACAATATGAGCTTAATTACGGTTTCATCCATGAGGATGGTGATAGTCTGCACTGCATTAAAAGTAAAGGTTTGTTAACAACACTGTACTTTACAGGAAAGCATTGTGGAATGTGTGACAATAAAATAATTGCATCAAAACGAATTTAAGTCAGTCTATAAACAGGCTTCTGATTTCAGAAAATAACCTGACACTGTTAAAATCATACTGTTTCCTGAGTATAGTCTAGACATTTGGGCAATATTAAAATTAAAATATTTTATCCATGTAGTATAGTGCTTCAAAAAATATATAGTATTTAGGCTATTATAAAATAATGGGATAATCTTTTTACATTAATTTTTCACAGAGTGCCAATCTTCCTATAATTATGGTAATAATAATTTAGAGTATACCCTCTCACAAGAATCTAGGACAGTCTACAAATAATAAACAAAAAAAAAATAAAGCAATCTGGGCTCACTGCCCAGATTATCTCAAATATGTATAATGGAGCAAAGAAAGAAAATAAATACTTATAAGCACGACTCCCTCCATGGAGGGGGAAAAGAAATGGAACAGTAATTGGTCAAAACTGTGGTAGAAAATAATTATAGGGTGCCCATGAATCTCCTTTCTAAAGAGATAGTGCATCTAAGAATCTTTTTTTCCCTCCTTTAGAATTCTTTAGAAGTCCCTTTGAGATAAACACAAAGTAAACAAAGCAACTGCTTGAATTTCCACCATTTTACATGTAGAAGAAATTCAACCCAAGGAAACTGCAACTTACGTAAAATGTGCAAATCTGCCCTAACCATGTTAATTGGAAAATCAGCATATTCCAATTAGAAATTCTACCTCTCAAAACAGACATTATGTAAAATGAATTACATTTTTATTGGTAAATAGCAACCTAGAATTCTTGTTTTACATGCCTAAAATTGCCCAAAATTGCTCCCTAATGTCCTATTGATGTGGCATTCTGGTTTATTGAACCACAAAACACTGTTGCTTTTTTTCCAGTTTTAATTTTTAAAAGAAGTTTAATGAAATTTTGTGCCTTTTTTTTGAGCTTTATGACGTATAAGCTAAATAACTAGCCAGTTAAACAAACCAACATACCCTATGTGTTCAATATTCAACTCTCCTGGATTTTATTAGACAATTTGCTTGCCTACTATTTTTTTTGTTTTTTCTATATGATTAGTTCAATTATTCTTTTATTCACCTTTGTATTTATTCTATAAAAATATAACTGAGTTTCTACTACTTATCATGCACTGTGCTGGATATTGTATTGAAAAGAAAATATAATTTCTGACCTCAAAGCAGCCAAAAAATAGTGAGCATAAAAATAAAGAATTGAACAGGGGCTCATAAGCTTTGTTCTCAAACATCTAATATAAAACACAGGTTCATAAGGGATGGACAAGAGTAAACAGCCCATAATTTCACAAATGTAATTATACTAGAATTTTATTTTTCTCAAATAACTCCAGTAGGGTAGTGCAGTGATATTTCACATATTGGATCTTTTGAAGGCCTAACTTCACACTTTAGATTATGTAAATGACCCCTGCTTAAAACCACACTCATCCACAGGAAGAGACCCAGGTCCCCTACAAACTTGGGCTTCTTTCTCAAATTTACAGATGGGAAGGAACACAGGAAACGATCCACTTTTAAGGATCATAAATGTTAACAAAAACAGAGAACAGTTCAATTATTTAGCTTTACCTCTTAATTTACTAAGAAAAAAGTAGGAAAAAGTGGTATTTCTAGTCTAACCTATACTTGTGCTTGTGATTCTTAGACAGCATCATTCTCTAGACACTTTATTATTTTCACTGCATTATTAGTGAAACCGATTCTTAATAGACTTGCATTCTCAGACTTTTTGGATAGGTAAATGTGGGTAGTATCATTGATACTAGAGTAAAACCAGGAACATTGCATTTGTAGTGAGATGTTCCAAAGATCTTTTGGGAAGTAATACAATCCCACCAAAGCTTCTGTTGATATTTTTTTTTATTTGATGTGGGTATGCTGGTGCCAAGAAAGAACTGACAGAAATAGATGTCTTCAACTCCGTAAAAATGTACTCACCGCCACGGCATCTATAAAGGCTCTTTTGCCTATGCAGTTTTGGAAATAGCTTTCCACTTGATCTTGTCACAGCATAAAGATCTCTGGGGTGTAAAGGGAAATAGAGGTTGGAATGAGAGTTGTGATTGTTTTCCACCATGTCTTATTTTGTCCACTGCAAATTTCAAAATGATATCCCTTTGAAACTAACAACATGTTTTGTTTCTTTCTGTTTTAGGTAAGCACATTAATCATTCCTGTATAATCAGACTGCATCAAGGTAAAACAAGAAAAAGTGGCGTAATTATATCTCTTAGCAATGCTCAATATGCAAATATATGTGCGGTTTAAAAAAATTAAATCAAAGATCTTTATGAAACTAAAGGTTGAAAATACCCGTTGAAAATACCAGTGTTCTATTTTTTGTTCTATTGTGATGTCAATACCATAAACTTGCAATATCCGAATCTCTACATCATACAAAGCTTTTAAAATATGTATTAACTGCTAATGTCATTATGGTATTTCTCAAGTCTGAAAGTGAGAAATGTAACTCAGAACAGATTTTAAATGCAAGACTATTTTGTTATCAATATGCAAATTAACATTTTGGGAGAACATATTGCATTTAAAAATAAATTGAAATATGACAAAGAAGTGATTTTTCAAATACAAAAAATACCTCCCATACATGTATGTTCTTAAAAATACAAAATTCCTAAAAATCATACATATAACAAAGAAAAAATTGAAGACTAATAATCAGTATTATTTATCATTCTGAGGATTAGCTATCAACATATAAAGGACAGATTTCCCTGATAAGTGAACTAATCACTTTTTGTAAGAGAAATATGGATGGTGTTTCACATTTATAATATTGCTTTTTCTATAATAAGTCAAATTATATTTAAACATGCTATTTTCGTATTCACAACTTAGAAAAGAGGCCAAGTTTAATCATAACTGTGAGAGAACACAAGTTCCAATACTTTCTAGAAATATGTGTAATATTCAAATTAATATATTCTAGGAAATATTTGTTCTACCTCCAAAATAGAAGATTGCTTATCATTCCTTTCCATTTTGCTTGCTTCTTTGATATTTGATTCAGAGACCAGGAGAATGCACATTTGTAGGGGCATATTCTGTACAGTATCGGCAGGCAGTCTTAGAGATGCATAACCAAAATTAATTTCTTTTGGAACAAAGACCACAAATTGATGGTTAAGAACCTACATGGCTTTAAATTTCGTACTCTTGAGTCCTGCAGTGCTGGGATGGGAGGAGAAGGCTCATTATCTCGAGAAAGGACAAAGTACTTTTAATTAGAAGAAGAGCCATCATCACTCATTTATAGTGGTTTGAAAGTAAATAATGTTCTAATTGATACAGCAAGGTTGTTCTCTTTCCTCTAAATGAACACTTGAACCATAACTTTAGCAAGTAGAGAGGCTAAATTTTGTCTTCCTTTTTTAATAATTGTGCTGGAAGTTATTATTTTATTTATTTTTCTGAACATGAGAATTTAATCGTGATTTTTAAATAAACTATATCCATGTAACTATGCTACAGCTAAGCCTTGCAGTCATGAATTCAGAAGAAGGGAGAAAAAATGTTTAGCTATTGTTTTTCTGCCCTTTTAACTCTTCTTTGCCTTTCATTTAATGTGAGTCATTAAGACTTCGCTGAATGACATGCTTCTTGTTTTAGTTAGGGACTACCATTGAATGGATTCAGTTGAACCCTCTTTCTATTAGCATAGATCACTGTCTACAAAGTGAACAAGTGTGGGGAACATTCTAATGGTGTGTTGCAATGGTGTGTTTCTCTGGAAAGATTTAGCAATATCTAACTGAACCCATTTTGTAAATATATTTGAAATCTTACATTTAACTCTAAAAACGAATTTCTTTCACATCCAAATGTCTCTGTTAAGAAGAAAAAAATATCATAATTTTTGTCAGTGTGAACACTGTTTATAATTAAATGAAAGGTAGATCATTTAAAAAACACTCAAAAATTACTCTATAAACTTAAAATAAAAAATTCTGAACTTTTGTTTTATATTCAAAAACCTGACATTCAAGTGAAAAATCGATTATGTTTCTCTTAAATAAGTCTTAAAGAAAAATGTTTGGTTTTAAACTTTGGTTAACGGATATTATTTTTAAAATCTGTGATCATAGTAATGTGAAACTGCAGAA
The DNA here is from genome assembly GCA_963574415.1 of Tarsius wallacei. NCBI lineage: Eukaryota > Metazoa > Chordata > Mammalia > Primates > Tarsiidae > Tarsius > Tarsius wallacei. The sequence continues at coordinate 19,874 of CAUYQG010137160.1, read as the reverse complement.
TAAGAAATATCATTTAATATTTCTTTGACTATAAATAATTCCACATATCAGTCAATTGCAATAAATAATATAATTAAACCTCATGAGAGTGAAAGACGGATGCACTGGTGCTTTTACCCAAACAAAAAACGTAAACAAAAGCAAATAATCCCAACATCAGAGTATTTCTCCTTCTAACATATCAGCTTGTCTTATTGTCATTTGTTATTTTATTCTAAATAAAGAGTGTAACAAACTTTTTGGCATCAACTGTTAGTTGCATCCCAACTACTTGATACTTCACTTCATGGAAACATTCCAGACTACGTGATATATGTTCCTTGTCCATTTGAGGCTATACTTTGAATGTAAACACCCAGCAATGACATTATGAGTCTAAGATTGATAGTTATTTGATTTAGCAACATCTGTTGTTGTTTAATGTACTCCAAGCAGATGCTCTTTCTTGAAATTCAGCATGCAATTTGATTTACTCTCATGATATATACCCTTAGCAGAAGAATACTATTGCTGTTTGGGTATAGAAATTAGAATTAACAGTTGCGCCAATCTTTGGTCAAACAAATGTCTGTAGACTGAATCAAACATCATTAACTTTTATAAGGATGACAATGAGCAAACCCTTTGAATCCTTTACTCCATAAACTGACAGAGATCTTTCATGTGAGAGGACATCTAAAGGCATTTTTTTCAATTAGCAATTATTTCTCCTGGGAAATTAATAAAAACACAACAATATATGTTATCAGAATGTTGTTCTTTTCTAAGTTTGTCATTATATTTCAAACCTGACACATTATACAAAGAGTTGTAATAAGAACACTACCCAGAAGACAGACACTACTGTTTATTTGATTCTCTATTCACATTTTGCAATATACTGCAACACAATAAAAACCCACATAATTGTAACTGATCACACTGTTTCATGGTTTATATGAGGACACATAGGGATTTAGGATAAATATAAGCGCGATCACACTGAGGATTAGAGAATTCTGATTGCAGTTTTACTGAGAAGAAAATATCTTTGAAAACTAAGTATAAGTATGTGAGTCCTAGGAAGGATATAAATATTATATAATACTGTGATAGAGATTACGTGTATTGTAATTCTAAGACCTTGATGTCCTGTAATGGGATATGCATCTGATTCCACTTTTCTAAGAAAGTCTCTTGTTCAGTGTTAACAATCCAATGATATCTTGTGACCTTTTCTATGCAAATATGAACAATTTTAGGCTATCACAATCTCTCATGCATTGCTCCTTAAAGGGACATTCTTAATTGCTTTTATAGTCTCAATTTTATTTTAACCTCCATTACCTATAATATCGTCTTTGAAGCTTGAAATTAACTTTTCTTTCTTCACCATTTTATTCTTTCCTATTTTGGTAAGCAATGCTTTTGCTTTTTCACCGAAGTGGACTAATCATATTCACTGAAAGAGAAGCACGTCTCTCTTTCCTATGGAGATTGTTTAAAGATATACTGTCCTTTGCATATGGAAGCAAAACTAATTACATTATAACAGCAGAATACACACTCTAGGTATTTACTAGGTAATTTAAGGCTGTTCTGTACCATCTCATCTAATTTCTTGTTAGCTCAATCGCTTTGTAATCAGCAGATAGACATCTATTAAGTGACTGACCTAGATATGAAAGCAGTAACTTTAGTCTACTCAGAATGATACTCTAAACAGTAATGGTAGCCAACCCCATCTAGGTTATAATTTGAGAGGGAGAGAGAGAGAATGAGATCAGTAACAAAGTTAACATTGCCTTTTCGGTTTTCTTTGCCACCTGAGTATTTATTTGAGGCAGGCTGAATATACCATTCCTTCCTTAAAGTTAAATGTATTGTCCTTTAAATATATTCCTTTCACTACTGAGTTATGAGGCAATGACAATGCCTATTTCCTTATTCCAAAAATAAAACAAGGCAATTTAGCCTTTGTGTTCTTGTAATTAGAAAATGGTGGCAGCTTTAATTTTCAAACAGCACAAACTTGTCATCCTCATTATGGAAAGGAAATCAAATGTAATTGTAATAACAAATGATTAAGTATTTTCAAGTTTTAAGTAGGCAGCGAAAGTGCATTTATGATAAAAAAATTAATAATATTCAGGATCATTCCAGCTTTCATGCCACAGTCCTCAAATGTGTGAGGGTATTATGTGAATAATCAGTTCATGGTCAAATTTGACCTATGACATTGAAAGTTCTCTGAATCAAATCCAGTGTTCTGTTTTCTTTTAACTCGCATTACTCAGTGTAGTGTGTGGCATATTTGTAAGCAATTATTAATACTTCTGTTATTGTTGTTGATGTATTCATTTCTTAGATTATCTTACAGTTAAAAGCTCTGTATTGTCTGCATGCCAAATTTCGTATGATATAAACATAATGGGATTTCACAAATTATCTATTAAAAGTATTTGTCTCAAGCCTTTTCTTAAGGAGATATACATAGGTTGGTTGGTAGGTAGGTAGACAGATAAATAGATAATCATGACTCTTTAAATAAATAATTGTTTAACATCCTAGTCTTTTAGATTACCAGATATTTTAAAAATATAATCATTACTATCATATATGTCTTTTCATAAGTAGTGAATATTTAGTGTAGCCTTTTTTCACCCTAGAATCTGTGCAAAGTTTTTGAGATACAAAAGACAGATGACATGAAATGTGTTCTCTATAAAGTCACAATCTATTCTTGGTCTTTTATTTATAAAAAGAAATATAAGGAACATGGTTCAATGGGGCAAATAACTAATAAATAGAAAAAATTATTTTATTTTTAAACCATATTTCCAAAATTGTACCTTTGAACTACTTCTCTTAATGGCTTGGCATGGGCAAATGAATAAATGCAAAGGTAAATTAAAAAATTAAATTTGAACTATATGTTTAATACAAACTGCAGTTTATATTTTGCCGAGATTCATTCTTCTTCCTTAATTTCTCTGATATGGCAGAATGCTTGCTTTCTATTGTTCCTTTGAAGGCATTGTTGTTATTTGTGCATAATTATCGAACAATGTGATAGTATGAAGACAACTCCACCACTCTGATTATTCTGAGTTCAAAAGAATGAGCTTAAAATTCTTCTGTAGAATCAAAAGCATGGATATATAATTACCTAGTCTCTTAGTTCAAGAAAAATAAAATTATGATCGTGTGATGGCTAGGTTTTTTTTTTTAAACACATCTGAATTTCTAGTTTATTCCTTTTGATACATAAAATACTTCAGGAAAAGCTTTCTATAATATTCTTGATGCTACCATACTTGTGGTTAGCTTTACTACTTAAAGTTTTGGAGGTGTTTCAAATGAATTAATTTTGTTTTTTTAAGAACACAAAGTATTACAATGCTATTTATTTTACATTTATCACAGAATTTATAGCCCTTGGCACTTTCTAAAGCGAATGCCATTGTCAATGGGAATATACCTCAATCCATCTATTCAATCTCAGCTGAAAACATACTTTCTGTATCCCAGCCTAGTTTATTTAGTTGCTTTATATTAGGTATCTTGAGCTGTCAACACTATTAAAATGATATTATTGCCATGATTTTAATAACATGACAACCAGGGTTGTCTGTGCTTAACTCTAAAATCTAATTTTTTAGACTTTTAATTCGATCTTTTAGCTGCACTGTTGTTCATAGTATCAAAGATGCTTTCCAAACACTCTTCTCATTCATTTAATAAAAAATACGTAAAGACAGCTAGAATAACAAAAGGTAAATTATTCAGAAAACAGCTTATAGAGGACACACATCCCATTTTCAAATAGTGGACAGATTCATATTACTGAAACAAATATCATTTCTCACTTATTACTGAAGTTCTAATTCAACCAGTGTTCAAGTTATTTATTTTTGTGGGATGGAGGGAATGGTGGTAGACGTGTTACGAATATAGTGGTCAATTTTGTTCCTATTTGGCAGCACTCTTTTAATGATGGCGGGTACACTGTCTTAATTATTTTGAAAGAAAAATGGACGACCATAGGACACAATTCATCTACGTTTTCTGACACTATATTACAAGAATCAACTTTCCGTCAGTTTCCAGTAACACGTTCTTCATTTCTTTCTCAGCCTTCAACAAAAGCATCTTTCAATATTAATATTCCTACCAACATTCTTTTGTAAACTATCTAGGTTTTTTCTTGTTTGTTTGTTTGTTTTGCAAATGCCTCAAACTTCTTCAAGCCTCTCCCCGTTATCACATTCCAAGGTTATTTTCACATCTGTATTTGTCACATCAGCTCCCTACTTCCATGTTAGTTTCCTGTGGCTGCTGTAACAAAGTATCACCAACTTGTTTTAAATCAACAAAAACTTACTCTTCTGCAGTTCGGGAGACCAGATGTCTGAAATTAGTATTACTGGCAAAAATCAGAGTTGGTGGGGCCAAGCTCCCCTTGGATATCAGGATGAATCTGGTCTTTGTCCCCTTCAAGCACTGGTAGCTGTCAGCATCCTTGGCTTATGGCTGCATCACTTTGATCTCTGGCACCATGGTCACAGTGCCTCCTCTTCTCATGGTCTCCTTTCGCTCTCACAAGGACACTGATAGCATGTAAGGCCTACCCAGGAAACCCAGGGTCTTCTCTCCATTTCAAGATCCTCTGTTTAGTCACCTCACAAAGACTCTGTTCTCATAAAGTGACATTTACAGTCTCAGGCATTAGAACTTGATATCTTCAGAGGACGCTTTTCATCCACCTACCAAGAAGATTTTAGAATTCTGCCAGCCACATCCCTGTAACTAAGAAAGCTGTATCATATCTTTCACACTCCTTCAGGATGAGCCATATTTGCTTTATTAGTTCTCTATAATCATGGAGTATAGTATCAAGTAAACATAGTATAAATATATGTTTACCCCTTGGACAAGAGTCTCGATTAGGCATAGCAGACACTTTTTATCGCCAATTCCAATGAAGTGGCAGCAGCTCTATTAAGAGGAGATTTCAAGTCCACATCCAAGCTGGACTTGAAATGGGGGAGGGCGAATCACAAGCACCCTGTTTTTGCCTTTCATCACCAACAGTAAAAGATAAAGATATTGTTTAAATACCTGTTTATTTTGTATAACAGTAATAAAAGATATTTGATAATCATTTAACAAATAAAGGATACAAAATAAACAGGTATTTAAACAATATCTTTATCTTTTACTGTGGATGTTTAATTTGTTTTTCTAAATCTTACAGACTCCTATAAAAATCACATTGAATTTTATAATCAGATAACAACTTTTTACTCAATTAGATTTTATAGCAATCTTAAATCAATATTTTTATTACATAGTCTTGTTCTTCCACTAACTAGATCTGTGGCTTAGTTTCTTTTGTTTATATTAGAATAAAACTTACCTGACATGTTTATTATAAATAGCTAATATTGTATGGCCTACATCTTATTAGCATGAACAAGCATTTTTTGTTGCCATTTTAACCTGATTCAGGATGACGTTAATAAGCATGACATCATATCTCTACATATTTCGGGAATTTGAGGTTTTGTAATGAGCTTGGACTGCATGCTTATGACTAAAATGCATATAAACACAGAAATAACATTGAGTGATAGAGTTAACATAAACCCATAGCAACCTCGATATTTTAGCAAAGTTCCTTTCACTGTTTTAAATATATGAAGAGAGTTAGATGAAATGATTCTGTACAGGTTGTCTTTTTATGCCCATTGAATTTGGAAGGAGATTGCATAATGAAAAAAGGTTCTAGTTCACTGAGTAAAAAATGCAAAGTATATTGCAAAACAGAATGTGTATTTTTATTAACAATTAATATTAATTTTTTCAATCACGTGCACTAAAATCTACCAACAGTGCTATTGTCCCTGGAGACTTATACAAAATATCCATATGTTTATTCATTTCAATTTCTCATGCATGATATGCTTAGTTAGTGTGTATGATTAATTAAAGGACATTGTTACAGATATACACTTCAAATCTTCCATTTATAACTCAGAGTGAACATTATCTGAATTTTCTATAGCTATAATTTCCAAAGACTTTCCTTAAAAAGTCTCCTTTTAAAGAGAGACGCCTTCAGATTATTATACATTGTTTATTGAAAATCGTTATATATGCATAATATTCATTATATTTAGTATATAAGCAATACAAATGTAAATAAAACACATTTTATTTACTAATCAAAATATAGTTTCTGCATGCATATATCTAAACGTATTAATCATTTTAGTGTTTGAATACAATGCTAGTTTTGTATTTTTATTTTTTTATTTTTTATTTTTTTTGAGTTGGATTCTCACTCTGTCACCCCAACTGGAGTGCAGTGGCCGCTCCCGGCCACCGCAGCCTCGACCTGCCGGCTCCGGCAATCCTTCTGCCTCAGCCTTCCAAGTAGCTGAAACTATAGGCACGCGCTACCACGCCCAGCTAATTTTTTGTTTATTTATTGTAGAGATGAGGTCTCGCCAAGTTGCCCAGACGGGTCTTGAACCCGCGGGCTCAGGCAATCCACTCACCTCGGCCTCCCAAGGCGCGGGATTACAGGCTGAGCCACCGAGCCCAGCTGTTTTGTATTTTTATAGCCAACAAATTAGAAGAAAAATAATGTTTTTAAGTACCTACTCTGTGCCGTATACTGTGATGCAGAATCTTGATTTGCATTGTTTAAATGAATTATTGCAATTATCTTGTTAGGGAAAACAGATAAACCCAGTTTTCTATCTGAGTTATAAAGAGCTGATTCTTTAGATGTTGACAGAGATTTATCTTCTATTAGACACTTGTCAGCCTTCTCTAGCTTAGATCAGAGAGAAAAAGGTAATACAAATTAGTTTAGTTTTCTTGATAAATTTATTCAAATTTCATTAGTGAATACATTAATGAAAAAAATAGGGTAAATGGGTGAGTTTGAACTGGACACTTTGAGACATTCTAGCTAATAAAAGCATATCTTTGTTTTTAGATAATAGCTTTGTACTTCCTAATTACTGTGTATTGAGAGGCGGATGCATTATTGTTCACTGTGGAAAAGTTTTAAACACGGTTTATTTCCAAAGGAAGCTGTGATAGAGAAGTCAGCTTGGGCATTTCCAGTTTCCAGCGGGAATTCGTGCTGTTCCATAAAAAACAGAATGTGGCACAAACATAGCTTACCTTCAAAAAGGATTCTCACCTCCAAACTACAGGCTACGTCATCTGATTTCCCATGTTAACTTATGAAATTATTCAGTGATCTACTTTCTGAGTTCGTCATTTCTCCTTCAGCAAAGTGAAAATGAAAGCAATTGGCTAGAAAAAGCCAATGTAAATTCACCTATCCACACAACTAGAAATCTTGAAATAAAAATAAAGTGGCTATTTTAGGCCAGAAGTCTGTATGAGGGTTTTTATTCTCTGCTTAGCTTCAGATGGGCCCAAACTGTATACTGTTATTATTTTCCCTTGATTTTAGGCAAATCTATTATGTAAATGGCTTCTTCTTAAGGAATTAGACTTTTTTCCTCAGAAGATTTACGTATCACTATATGAAAGTTTCATAGATCTTTGCTAACTATATTCACTTTGTACATTCAGTGCTATCAGCTACTTATGGCTATATGCTTATTGATGTCATTTGCATTTAAGTGCAGTGATTTAGGTCACTCTTTGATGTTTGCATCTTTGTTTATTGAAACATAGCATTGTTTGCAAATTGTTTGCTTTAATGGTTGTAAGCATGTGACCCTTCCTGAAAGCAATTCTCTTCTATAAATGAATATTTTGAAAATGAAAACTAATTAAAGATTAACAAAAGTAAGCAAAGTGGATTTTTAAAGCTCCTTAATTGTTATTTAAAGCACAATGGGTATTTAAGATAACCAATGTTTTGCAGAAAATGTAAAATCCTGTAGCTAATTTACATATTCAGTGAGTTCGTTGAATTCATTCACATTTGACAGGTGAGGGAATTGTGGCAGAAAATTTAAGAGATTTATGGAAGGTCACTCTGAACATCTGAAGGAGCAGGAAATGACAAAAAACATTCTCCAGTGGTAGCTGGAAATGCATACCTTGTGGAACTCCTCCTACTGGTGGGATTCTGAGTTCTCCCTAAGGAGTGAGTCCAGAACAGAGAGAGCCACTGTCCACAGGGCACGCTGGCTGGCAAACCAGCCTCAGAGGATTCTGAGTGACTGTGGGTTTCGGAAAATAATTCTCTTTTGTCAAAGGCAATGTTTATTTTTGTCTCCTTTGTACTTTTGTTAATTTTTTATCTGCTTCATCCTACTAATCTCTTCACCACTATGTTCATTCATTCGGGTTTAACTTGCTGTTATGTAATAGGCAGTATATAGTGCTATATTATGACATTCCTTGGTGTTTTTCTTCCCTTTAAAATTTGATAACAATCTGAAAATATTTCAAAACTTCTTTTTCTTTTACTGATAGTAATTCATCTCTATTATTATATTTGAAGCCAGTTAATTAAATGATGTTTGTAGAAATGCTTCAAGCAGTCCAAAAGTAGGTACAAGACAAATGAGGTTTTCTGCCATTCCTTTGTAGCATAGAGGTAACTCCGTTAATTAACCATCAAAAACCTAATATTGAAGCCTAAAGTTGATGCGCCAAATATTGATATTTTTAAACTCTATTTGGTAATTCACTATAATCGTGATAATTCTAAATAAGTCTGGACAATGTAGTTCCCGAGAAGCAGGTTTATAGACATATATTAACTACCCTGGATTCCATTTTGTTTCTCTGTTCCACCAAGAAACCAAGAAACTTGTGAATTTCCTGCCTGCTGTAGGAACAGTGGACAGACACAGTTACCAACTTATGACTTCTAAATAGGATAGGAGCAGGTGTGGAGAAAACCAATTCGAGGGATTCAAGTTTAGGGAGTGACCGAGATACACAAGGGTGGTAGCTTGTGGATGCCAAGCATCAGGAATTCTTGGGATTCAGAAGGGAAGAGACAAGAGACCACAAGTAAGGCCACATGTAGAGATTTAATATAATAAAAAAGAGAACCAATAGCAATACTGTACTGTCCCCAAAAGGTGGACTACATTATTTGTAACCTACTTTTCCCGGACAAGCAATAAATAAAGCAGCAATAAATAAACATCTCTTCTGACCAGACTCCCGCACATTTGCTGGATCAAATTTTCATTAACGTGCGTCTCCCCACTACAGGCTGTAAGTGACTTGAGGGTAGCACGGGCTAGGGACAGATCCCCACATGCCCCGATTCATTTCTCGCACCTGAAGCAGAACATTTTGGAAACAGAAAGCCTCTAACTCTATAGTGATTCATGAATGCCCAAACACACTTTGTAATCAAATCCAATCACAGATAGAGGAAGGCAGGCAGCCTCCCAGAAGAAATTGGAGTTAGGTGTGTCTAGATTTGATTCCCAGAGTGGTCATCTGTGCATGAGCTGGGCAAGATGCATGACCTACATAACTCAGGGTAACTTGAACGTGAAAATGTAACTATATAGATAAAGGGCTTAAGTGTGTATTAAGCAATCAATAAGATGGTACCTGAAAATGTTTGGGTGAATACAAGCAGCCACATGCACACCCACATGTCCACTGAGAAGAAGGACTCCTTTTCCAAAATATGTGTCTGTCTACTTCCTGCTTATCTGACATTTCCCCATAGTTTCAATTGCAGCAATTCTAGAAATAACCATGTCATTAGGAGTGTGTCTCAGTCACTATAGAAGAAACTGATTTAATTCTCTTCTTTTTTTACTGGAGAGGATGCATTAGAGCATAGAAAGATGCTAAGTCTGTAATGGAAAAAGTATGATCACAGAGAGGAAAAATGGAATAGATGGATGAAAACATTTCGTTGATCTATTTTTAAGTAAACAGAAAATGAGCAGTGGTGCATATGTATACCTTAGCCCCACAAGAAACGTAAAGTGATTATTTGTTGGTTGACCAAATCAGAAATAAACTGAAGATATTGTTTATTATTTAGGGACATATATAATTTGAGAAAGCTATTTCCTTATGAATGCCATTTGTAGATACTCATCCGGTTTATAAGGGAATCACCAAACACTGTGAAGACTACCCATAAGTGACTCTACCTGCAGTTAAACTCAAAATGTCTTTCCTTTGTGAGTTACTGTTTCCAAAATAAATGGACTAGAGGCTGATCAACTTCATGAATCTTCCCAAAGGGGCAGCTCTTTGTGTCATTAATTTTCTTTATTATTTTCCTGTTTTCTATTTTACTAACTTCTACTCTGAACTTTATTTCTGGTATTTATTTGTGTGGAACTATTTCTTTTTCTAATTTCTTAAAGTAAAATCTGACATTATTGATTTGAGAACTCTCTTCTGTTCTAATACAGATATTTAGTACTATAAATTCCCTCCTAAATACTGGCATTTTATCCATTGTGATGTATTGTTTTTCATTTTCATTCAGTCATTTGGACGTGTGCTATTTAGTTTCCAATATTTGGACCTCACCAAGAAAACATTTGGATATTGGTTTCTAATCTAATTCCATTGTTCAAAGACTATACTTTATATGACTTGAATCCTTTTAAATTCACTGAAATTTGTTGCATGACCTTGTATACTTTCCATCTTGATATGTGTTTCGTGGGCACTTGGGAAGAATGCGTAATTTACTGCTGCTCACTGGAATGTTCTAAACTATCGATTAGGTTAAGTTGGTTGATAGCGTCATTCAAGTCTACTATGTCCTTATTGATATTATATTAACTTGTTCAATCAATTATTGGCAAAGGAGTTTTAAAATCTCAGGCTATGATTATGGATTTGTCTATTTCTCCTTGCAGTTTCATTCGTTTTTGCTTTATGTATTTGAACTTGGGTCATTACATGCATGAATATTTAGTATGTTTATGTCCTCCTTTTGAGCTGATACCTTTATTATTAAGAAATTATTCATGGTAATATTTGTTGTCCTAAAATCTACCTTGCCTAATATTAATATAGCTACTTCATGTTTATCTCTTATTTTAAATAAAGTCCCTACATTATTCAGATCCTTCATTTTAACCTAATGTCACTTGTCTGTTCCAGTATGCCAGCCAGGATCCTAACTTTACGTTCAGTAGCCTTGATCCTTATACTCTTCTTGTGGCTGTTTCCAGCTTTTGTTGTTGTTGTTGTTGTTGTTGTTGTTGTTGTTAGCAGTGATGTGCCGTGTCTTATTTCATCATTTTACTTTTAACCTGTTTGTATCTTTCTATTTGAAGTATGTTTCAAATGCATGCATGCACCATATGGTCTTATTTTTTATTAAGCCTGACATTCGTTGTCTTTTAACTGGGAGCCATTTTTGCCTTTCAATCATTTATTTGTAATGTGATTATTTATTTGGTTAAGTTTAGTATCTTCCTACTTTTTTTTCTATTAATTTAATTTGTTCTTTGTTCCCATTTTCTCTTTTTTTTTTTTTTTCTGCTTTCTTTGGAACTTAGTCTGTTTAAGATTGCTTTTTTTTCACCTTGATGGCTTATTAGCAATAGCTGTTCTTTATCATGTTGGTAATTGTTTTAGGATTTATCATTGACATCTTTAACTTATCACATGGTATCTTCAAGTGATAGTATGCCATTCCATGTAAAGAAAAAGAATCTCATGGCTGTAGGAAGACAAAGAGCCCTACATCTCCTCTCCCAACATTTGTGCTGTTATTGCAGCACATTTTACCTTTTCATATGTGTAAACCTCACATTGTGTTGTTAACATTTTTGTCCAAAAACTCTATTGTCTTTTCTCTCTGACATTCTGTTGTAAGTCCTATCACCATTTTGGGAGTCAGCTGGCCTCCCCTGGCCTTCCTACTGCTCCAGTAGGGTAAACTGGAGTACTTTAAGGCTCACCTCATTTGTCTCCAAGCTTTCGGGGATCATCGTCCTTCATTTCCTGATAAAAAGTGTTTTGCAAGCTGGCATTTCATATATTGTGGTTGTTTCAGTGAGAGGGCTTTGGCCTTCTAAAATAAATTAAGAGTAGACTAGTTGTCTATGTAAATAGTATTTTTTTGCAAGTGCTCTGATCGGCATTTGGAACCTCATAGGAGGATAGAAAATACACAGAGCTACTTAGCTGCTCAAATCCCAAGCCTCCTTGTACTAGGAATTATGGATGAAGATTTAAAACAAAACAAAAAGTTAATGGTACATAGTATATACACTAAGAGGAACACCGGACTCAGTGACAGATGACCTGGATTAAATGCCAAGCATATACCTCTGTGACTCTGAACAAATAATGCAGCCTATTTGAGACTTATTTTCTTCACATGAAAAACTGAATGAATAATTCCAAGTGTAGGCCAGGTGCAGTGGTTCGGCCTGTAATCCTAGCACTTTGGAAGGCTGAGGTGAGAGGATTGCCTGAGTCCACGGGTTCGAGAACAGCCCAGGCAACTTGGCGAGACCTCCTCTCTACAATAACTCAAAAAATTAGTGCGTGGTAGCACGTGCCTGTAGTTCCTGCTACTTGGAAGGTTGAGGTGGAAGGATCACCAGAGCCCAGCAGACTGACGCTGGGGTGGCCATGAGAGTGCCACTGCACTCCAGCCTGGGCAACAGAGTGAGACTCCAACTCAATAATGATAATAATAATAATAATAATAATAATAATAATAATAATAATTCCAAGCTTAGAAAGATTATGTTGAAGACCAAGCATGAAGCTCACCATGTGGCTCATAGTAGATGCCCCAAAATGTGTTTTATTCTCCATTAAAATGGGTTGGATTCCATATTCACTTGCTTAGGCTTGAAGGCCTGATGCATGCAAGACACCGGCATGTTTTATAATTTCCCCTCTCAAAACTGTACAAATATGGTAATTATCCCAATTTTAAGGCTAAGGAAATGGAATCTCCATAAAATAGTCATGGCAGAATTTACAAAATGAGTAAGCATTTTCTTCAGAATTTGAACCAAATTTAGTTTTAATCCATGTTTTTTTTTTTGTTTCTAGTCTTTCTACATAGCATAAGCCTTCTTTTCATAAAATAATTTCAATGCCTATTTTAGCTTTAGCGATATGGACCTAAAACCAGAATTTTCATATTCTCTGCATTGGTATTTGCTATTTTATACACTAATGATATCCAAAATCCTATGGAATTCTACTTCTACAAATTCTACAACATATCAAATGTTTTAAAATGCTTTTATAAATAAAATTAATTTTATTCACAAAATTTATATAATAAATTGTTCTTATGTTCCTTAAATATTGCTTTTGATGATGGCACTCTCAAATGACTCTTAGTTATAACCTGAAGAAAAATATAAAGAAATGCACACCCATGTGGAAATAGCTACCACTTTTTTTAAGTTTATGATTCAGCATGCTTTGGTTATTCTTGATGTCATAACATGGATTTCTGTCATGCACAATACAAATTGACAGTGTCTAAAAATCAGCATTTCAGAAGCCTGGCAAATGTCATAACCACTCTTAAAATCACATTCTACTAGTTGATGGTGGTGTTTTAAAATGCCTTGCATTAATAACACTGAATCATTATAGCAAGGATTACAATTTTTTTCCTCAATTGCTAGTATTTTAGGCTCTTTCAGCGTAATCTTTCTTTTGGTCTATTTTGAGTTGATTTTTCTTTTTGTCAAATATTGTCTGGTAAAAATGCTTTAACAGTTCAGTGCTTATTTATGATCTTTGAGGCTGGATTTTGCGTCCTCTAGCTGCACTTAGAGACACGCACCACTTTTGCCACAATCTCACAAGGACAGAACTCGCCTTTGTGTCACTTTTTGAATTCATACATTTTCACACTGACCAAGCTCTCAGGGATCTGTCTTGTCACTTTTTCATGTATCTCTCCTCAAGAACCTCCACTATCACCTTCCTGTGGTAATTATCACAGGTATCCTAAGAGCCACACATGCCATTTGCTGTCCTGCTTGCTATGTGATTTTCTGAGTAGAAAATTCTAGAATTAGCCAGTTACAGAGTACAAGTTCTAGAAACATCAGCTCGCACTCTGTTCTCTTTCTTTCTCTTTCTCTCACGTATGTGCTCATACACGCGTGCACGTGCACACACACACACATACACACACACACAAATTTATTTCTTTCTCTTCATAACTTAGGAATTGTGACCTCAAAATCTGGAGTAAGTTTCCTGAGTTCACATCCCAGCTCTTTGATAAGTAACATTTGACAGATTATTTAATATTTTTGTGTTTTAATCTTCTTACCAATAAAAGAAGGGTAGTTAATGTGCTGACCTGTGAGTGTTGTGCTTTAGGAAGGGCCTGGGATGTACTATTTGGCATATAAATGTTGGCTATGACTAGTGCTACAGCTAATACTAATACAGTCTAGCCCCCTACATACGGACCTTCAAGTTGCAGACTTTCAAAGATGTGAATGTGTGTTTGCATGTCCAACCACCTAAGTTAGTTCTCGTTTCTGGTGTACGTTTTCATTAGCTGTACTGCAAAAGTAAAAATGTTTTCTTTATTTTGTGTTTGTTTTTTGTGTATTTGAGTGAAAAGCATTGTAAGCCCATAATAGTACAGTATTATATAGCTGGTTGTGTTAGTTAGGTACCTAGACTAACTCTGTTGGACTTATAAATAAATTGAACATATGAGCATGCTCTTGGAATGGAACTCATTAGTACATGGGGAATTTACTCAACTGTCACATTGCAGTAACTAGTACTGCTATAGTAGAAAAATAAGGATTCATTTGGGCAAAAGAATAACAGAGGCAAAATGTTGATTTTGATGACCCCATATTATGTACCTCGCCCACACTGGCCCCAAATTTAGTGTCACTATCATGTTATTTCCTTCCCATCATAAAGTCTTTCTCAGAGAAAACCAAAAAATGACACAAACAAAAAACAATTCCATTCACCATTATTTATAAATAATGTGTACTTTTCAAAATTTTCTACCTTTTTTTTTAATTAGGAAGAGGATTTAACCAGGGAAATAACCTTATAAAAGAATTTTTCAGAGTTACAAACCTTTACATGCATCCCTATGCTTAATCATTTAACCAACCTCTCGGGAAAGTATTATTGTAATATTTATTTTAAATGGAGAAATTAAAGTTCAGAAAAAAATAGAACTATGTGTTCAAGATCAGATATAAAGTAAGAGTGACTGGGTCTTTGCTAAGCACACCTGCAATTTCTGGTTTAAGTTGATGACCTCATCCCCATGGGGCTTTCCCACGCTTGGTAAAGCGAGTAAGCAGAAGGCAAGGTGGCATTAGCAGAGACAGCAGACAGTCTTGTCCTTTGTCTGTTGATTCATTTAGCAAACGAATCCATTCATTTCTGGCCTACGTGAGACCCTGTTGCACTCTTAGTGTGATATTCGTTGTATGTGAGACCCTAATTTCCAGAGCAGTTATACATCGTAGAGCCTCCAATCATCTTGGCTCTCTGTTTCAAGCTCTTCGATGATTTCTCATTGCAATGAAGTGAACACCTGCTTCCTCTTGTCTGTGATCTGCGACTGTCACACTTACCCCATCATGCAGAGCCCCCCGCCATGGCTTACTCCTTGCTCTGTGCACTGGAATGGAGTTCTGCTCTCAGCGCCTTCGTGCGTGTGGCGTTGCAATCCTTCTGACACTCAGTCCCTCTCTCTCGGCTAATTCATCCATGGGTCCCCACTCAGATGTCATTCCCTACAGATACTGCTTTGAATTTCAGCATCTTATAAATGTAGGCCCTCTCTTATTCTTTCTGTTATCTCCTTGCTTTTCTCCTTCACAGCACTTATTTGTGTAATAATTTTTATCCCACCCGGTAAACTCGGTTGGGGCAGGGACGATGTCTTTCTTGTTTACTATCACAATCTTATGATAGCATCTGGCAGAGCATGACTGAGAGAAGGCACCTAACAAATAAGTATTAATGAGTAAAAGCATGAATAAAAGGAAAGCACCACCTTAGAAATTAAAATTATGCAGATCTCAAAATCAAATGGGTATATGTTAAAGAAGAAACAAAAAGACTCAGCACTCATTGAGACCTCAGCAGGGTTTCTTAATGTTATTTAATTTTTTTTAGTATTTGTAAAGACGGAACCCTGCTATGTTGCCCAGGCTTGTGTCCAACTCCTGGCCTCAAGTGATCCTCCCACCTCAATCTCCCAAAGTGCTGGCATTATAGGCATGAGCCACTGTGCCCAGCACTTAACACGCTTGAAACACAGATGCTTTGTCTGTCACATGGGTATTAAAATACCTTCCTCATCAGAACATATTGGGGTATGCTCCTACCCGGTATGTGTTGGTTACCTTCTCTTTCCATGCACAAATTAGCACTGATTTTTTACATGTGAACTTTATTTACGGAACATCCTTCCACTGAAATCTTAATTGCTTTGTAAGAGCATCTCTTCAGTTTTCTTCTGATTAATCATTACTTGGATTTATTCCTTTTTCTCTCACAAGCTCATAACTAAATGTGTGGTTAATTTATTGATTTCGGTAAGTTGGAGAATGATTATAATGGTTTTCATTCACTTCTAAAGATGAGACCCAAGAAGACATGAACAGGTTTCTCTGGGTTGATCTGAGGGCTGCTTCTGCTTCAAGAAACTTATTTTGGGGGGTAACTCTGAAAAACTATTTGGAGATGTTAGTATTTGTGGTCTGAGCTTGATTTACCTCTTGAAGAGTAAATATAAAGGCATAAACCAAAGAGATTAACGGTTTGTAAAATAATATGTACTAGTGTCGAATTCTACTCAGAGGGATATTTTTAAGTGACTCCGTTAACAGTTGTAACAATATGTCCACTGCCTACTGTGTTTATCTACAACTCTCTGCCCTTCCTGGTTTCTCTTTGTCTTCTCAAACATTGCATCCACTTATAAAGATATCTAGAAAAACACTTGACCTTCTTTAGAAAGTGATTTCCCCTGCCCCCATTCAAAACTATATTCATGATCTATAAAGAAAGAAGATAAAAATAGAGAGGTCATAAAAAGTATATAGAATGAAACAGAGTAAGTGTTCTCCATCAATTAATCCTCCAATTGCTTGAGATTGATGCCATTCCAATGTCTTTTAAATGGTACATGATGATGTCTTAGTATTTTATAAATGACAAACATAAAAATAGGTGGTGATGTAGACAGTATTTTGCTGTGAATGCCGAGGAAACTACATACAGTATTTTCCCCACTCAGACTAAAGTAATTCAAAGTACTTGTTCTTGTTGGCTCGAAATTTATGAAATTGAGAAAAACACTATCTTCATAAGGACATATGTGGCATCCCTGTCCCCTAGAGCAAAATGTTCATCTTCTGTTCTTTTTTTTTAATTATTAAGTACATTTCACAGACGATTTGCATTTTAAATATCCTTAAATAACCCAGTAGAGTAAATCACTACTTGTGAGCTACAGCCCTTCACTAGTTAACACCGCTCCATTTCAGCTACTCGGCACTTTACAATCTTAAAAATTGAAGCATTAGTGTTTGGTGGAAAATGGCAGGAAAACCCATGTTTCATTGGCTCTTCTAACAGCATTGCAGACTTAAAGGAAACACACTGAAGCTTCCTTTTTGCCTGTTGACTATAGCTGAATGAGTCACCCAGGCAACTTAGTCTGTGCTATTTCCTTTATAAGCAAATTAATATTTTCTTTTCTGTAATGTCAAGAAAAGAATAAAAGTAGTCTTTTCTGATGTGGGAATCTATAGACGAGCAGGTAAGATTGATAAATAATTTATATGTGAAACTTATACACACGCATACAAATGCCCAACTTTGAGACCTTGTTGAAAAAGAATTTTTAAAATATTTTGAGGAAGCAAAAGCGTATGGTTACAGCAGAGCACAGATTTTTTGAGATTTCATCAAAATTAAGAAAATCAATGAAAATTTGTTTTATACGAACTGTATTCAAATTGCTAGTGTCATGAGTCAAGACAGCATATAATTTTTTCTAGAGAAATAAAATGCAAGAATTTTTTTCGTTAAACAGAGTCATGGTGATTATTACAAGTAGTTTTCTCCTAAAAGAAGTAAAGCCTTGTGAATCCAGACAGAAGCAGGATGAATAGCACATTAAGAATTATTACAGTGGAAGGTTATTAGCTATAATCACAGGCCAACTTAGAGACTGAACAGGAAGCAGAAGGTGAGTTTGATCTTTAGCCAGATCAGAAGCCATGTACCATGGAGACCATCTGGATGCCGGAAGTTCGTTTAAATTCTGGTCAGTGCTTAATTTGGAATAAGTCTTTAAATTCTAAGACAAGAGCAAACCTTTCTACAGACAGGCTTGTTACTACTGTAAAAATATTCTAAACCTATCATTTAGAAATGCCACTGTCAAAGAAACGAAGATGCAAAATGACATATTACAGTTCAGCCCCAGCAAATCTGAAATCCCCATATTTATTCAGATGCGTGGCATATGTTGATATTTTTCCTTTTGTATTCTTTAGGAAAAAGTTCACTAGGCACTTAGGAAAATGCTGAATTCATTCTGTTTAGATAGCATTTGTTGAAACTTGTGATGTCTGATTTCCGTAGAGCAATTCATTTCTTGAAATGTTAATGTTTTCTGTAACTCTTGTCATTTACTTGTTATTATCATATAAAACCATCTGAGCCGCACGGCTCAATAAGAGAGCTGTAATCGGGTGCAAGCTCAGCCACTTGCCACCCAAAGCTCAACTCGAGAGACAGAGAGATGGTGGAAGGGAGGTAACTTTATTCCAAGAGCCGGCAGATGGGGAAATGGCCAGGCTCTTACCGCAAGTAGATCATTTCAACTTTTGGGCTGTGTGCAAGGACTTAGAAAGGGAAACTGGGTGGGGGAGCACGTGGAATGACAGTGTGTGTTGATCTGCACAGCTCATTCCAACGGCTATCTTAAGTTATTGCCCTACCTGGTGTCCAGGCTGGAGCCATCTTGGAGGTGTAGATTAACCGCAGCCTTGAGGTCACCTACAGGTGAGGGGAATCCCACTGCTGCCCAGCTTGCTTCAAGATTGCCCCCCGGAACTCCAAGCAAGCACCTCATTGGATGAGTGAACACAGTGCAAGGAAGTGTCTGGTGGGAAAAGGGAGGAAAAAGAGAAAGACAGAAGACCAAAAGAACCTCTTAACATTCGTTCTGAAATGCGGTTCTCAGTTACAGAGCCACTGACCACATGTGGCTATTTACATTGAAATTTAATGTAGTTAAAATAAAATGTATTAAACATTTTGACCGGGTGCAGTGGCTCACGCCTGTCGACCCAGCCTTTTGGGAGGCCGAGGCAGGAGGATGGCTTGAACCTGGGAGATTGAGACCAGCCTGGACAGCAAAGTAAGACGTCGTTTCTACAAAAAAAATTTTTTTTAAGTGATCGAATATGGCGGTGTGTGCATGTAGTCCCAGCTACTCTGGAGGCTGAGGAGCAAGGATCGAGCTCAGGAGTCGAGGCTGCGGTGAGCCATGAAACATGCCACTGCACTCCAGCCTGGGCAACAAAGACAGACCCAGACTAAAAAAAAAAATGCATTTCCTCAGTCATACTAGCCATATTTCAAGTCCTCAATAATTACAAGTAGATTTCCACTATTTCCACCTCCAAACTGATTTATGGTACATTTCGTGGCTGTAATGTCAGGCCTAGCTGCTGTAATACTCAGTATTCCCCGTATCTTGAGAATTTATGACTTCAATTTGACATCTACAACAAAAGTAGCCATTCAGGTAACCATTTTCTTGCCTGGATCTGAAAAAGCACTTAACGCTATCACACTGCAAGGAGAGGACCCAAGATATCAGAAGAAAGGGACCTTGAAGCAAGTTTACGCACAGCATAAGTTACATAAAAATTAAAAGACCT
>CAUYQG010137157.1:0-18880 GCA_963574415.1 Tarsius wallacei | reverse complement strand
CTGGAGAGGGTGTGGCGAAAAGGGAACACTTCTACACTGTTGGTGGGAGTGCAAACTAGTGCAACCTCTGTGGAAAGCAGTGTGGTGATTCCTAAAAGCTCTAAATATCAACCTCCCATATGACCCTGCAATCCGCCTAATGGGAATATACCCTGAAGAATTCAAATCACTCTCTAAAAAAGATACCTGCACACGTATGTTTATCACAGCATTGTTCACAATAGCAACAACCTGGAAGCAACCATGCTGTTCATCAAAAGAGGACTGGATTAAAAAAAGTGATACATATACACAATGGAATACTACGCAGGCATAAAAAAGAATGAAATCATGAATTTCGCAGCAACCTGGATGGAACTAGAATCTATAATACTGAGTGACCTCTCACAGAAACAAAGAACTGAGTATCACATGTTCTTACTCTATATATAGTCGACATTGACCATCCAACGTATTACCATAAGAAAATGACTGACAGTGGTGGGAAACTATGGGGGGGTGGTGGGATAGAGAGATGGGATTAATGATAGTAAATATCTGTCTGGGCATGGGGAGACACCTCTTATCAACAAGGGTGCCCGAACAAAGCATATTTGTATACCTAACCCTTAACTGTATCCCACAATATCATAATAAAAAATATTGGAAAAAAAAAAAAAGAAAAGCTGCTCAACATCACTAATCACCAGAGAAATGCATAGAACTCAGTAATAAAATGTCGAGTAATCCAATTAAAATGTGCAAAGTATTTTAATAGATATATCTTTAAAAATAATATACAAATGGCCAACCAGTGCATGCAAAGATTTCCAACATATTTAGCTATTAGGGACATGTAAATCAAAATCACAACGAAATATCACTTCACACCTATTAAGATGGCTATCAGAAAACTAACAAACAAAACAAAAAATAACACATATTGGCAAAGATGTTTAAAATTTGATACTGCTATACATTGCTACTGACCATGTAAAATAATGCAGTCATTTGGGAATACAGTGTGGAAGTTCCTCAAAACTTTAGAGTTACTGTATGCGATGTATAATTTTATATATCAGTTTAGGCCAGAGTATGCCAAATATCTGGCAAACATTATCTCTTCTATTTCCAGAAGAGACTGGTATTCGAATTAGTAGACTGAGTAAAGCATATTGCCCTCTCCTATGTGGGAATGTGTCATCCAACAAACTGAAAGCCTGAATAGAGCAAAATGCAGAAGGTTGAATTTCCCATCTGCTGTATAAACTGACACATCAGTCTTCTACTGCCCTTGCTCTGAAACTTATGCCGTCAGTGTGGCAGATTCTCAGGACTTTAAACTGAGTCTGGAATTTATACCATCAGCTTGCCTGAGTCTCAAGATTACAGACGACAGATTTCTCAACTTATTGCATATGAGCCAATTTTTTGTATAAAATCCAATTGATTCTGTTTCTCTGGAGATCCCTTAATAATACAAATTTTGATACTGAGAATAGAGTGTTTGCGTATATCAATTCCTGGACTGAGTCAGATAACAAATCAACTATTTATAAAAAGCCAGGATCTGGGTGACTATGTATATGATGCCTTGAATGTTTTTGAAAAATTAAAAAATATAATGATATAATGAAGCTGACTGGTTGCTCCTAACATCTCTTGGTAAAAAACAAAACAAAACAGAAAACTGGTGCCGAGTGTGGTGGCTCACGCCTGTAATTCCAGCACTTTGAGAAGTGGAGGGGAGAGGACTGTCTGAGCCCAGGTATTCAAGAGCATCCTGGGAAATTTGGCAAGATGTTGTCTCTAAAATAAATTTAAAAAATTAGCCAGGCATTGTACTGCACACCTGCAGTTCCAGCTATTTGGAAAGCTGAGATGGAAGAATTGCCTGAGCCCAGCAGGTCGAGGCTGCGGTAGCTATGAACTTTCCATTGCACTCCAGCCTGGGTGACAGAGTGAGACTCTAACTAAAATAAAATAAAATAAATGAAATGAAATAAAATAAATAAAATAAAATATAGGCAAAATGAACCCAGAGATTTAAACTTCCAGCTCAAGAGGCATGAAAATAACCTGAAAGTATCTAAGTGTGTTTTAAGGGAGATCTTTACATTCTGTAGTTGCAAGACTGAGATTGTTGAAAACCAAATGCAGAGTCCATTCTAAAACTGGCCAAATTGCAATGCAAGTTGAACTTCCAGGTTCATAGGGTGTTGACTGTTAGGAAGAACATTAATTGGAAAGAATTGGATCCTGTAAGTTGGGATAAGGGTGTGTGGAAAGATTCCAATAAAGCTGGGGTCATTGAGCCCCTAAATTCTGATGAATCTTCCTTGCCAGTAGAAGAGGTCTTCCCACCCCAACTAAAAGTGATCTCCCCAACCTCTGCAGAAGCAGCCTTACCTCCCTCAGCTGTTTTTTGGATCTTTTCACCTTTGTATGGGAGGATTGACCCTGCGTTGCCTGAGAGAACTATAATGGCCTCTTCTTGAGGCAGTTGTTATGCAAGAAAATGCTGCTTCTCCTCACAACCCATCCCTACAATCTTTTGCTTCTGAACTCTGAAGTCTCATCTGGGCTCTACAGGTGAGGTACACAGTGTGACCAATTCCGAGATGTGTTAAAATCCAAAATAACTACCTGAATTTTATAATTTATACAGACATAAATTCAGGAAAACTGTTAGAGAATGAACATGAAAGATCAAGGATAATGTTAGAAAAAACAGTTGAATCAGGTTGAATTCAACCTGATTCAACTGTTTTTTCTCATTAGAACTGTTTTTAGATCATTAGAAAAGTTGAATCTAATGATATGTGCTTACTAAGTAGAGATTGTGTGTTTAATGTTGCAGCTTAGAGAATTATAAGACTCTAATAGTTTGGTTGGTTGGCCAAAATATGTGAAATGTGGTACTTGATGAGTGAATTGGAGATTTTGGACCTGCATTGGTTTAAAGTAGAAGAAGGAATTCAAATGCTTAGAAAAACTGAAATGTTAAGAATGGATTTGTCATTTCTACTCACCCAAACTGGGAGGGTTCAGAAGACATACCTGTCACAAATACTGAGAGAAATAAATTTGTGAGCTGGGCCTTGGCATCCTTGAAGAGTTCTGTGATTGCTCTTTTTTGTAGGTCATATTTACAGTAAGAACTGCAACCACTAAATTGAGAAACCTAAATGCAATGGTAGCAATTGGTTCCTAGTTGGCAGAGGCCAAATAGAGGCATTAAATCACCAAAATCAAGCAAGTTGGATGTGGTTACCATGATGGGTAGCAGAGTCAAAGCAGCAATCAAAATAGTCTAACATACATATTGTGTTGGCTACTTGATGATAGTATTTCTAGAAGTGAAATAAATAGGAAGCCTACTAAATTATCACTTAATCTGTGTGCATAAAAATGTTCTAGGTCAAGTACAAAAGTTTAACTAACCTAAATCACAAAAGAGGGCCACAACTACTCAATAAATTGCCCACTTGATCTAGTTTACAGACTCCATCCCCCTTGAAGGATTAACTGGGTTCCTTTAAGGAAGGACCACAGTACACTATGAAAAATTAGAGGACCATCTATCTTAATGAAATTTTTATGGGTCCTGTTGTGTGGGGTATATTGAACTATCCCTTCAAGGTGAGGAATAAGGTGCTGCATCTGGTCACTCCTACAACCAGAAAAGAGGCAAAATACCTAGTGTGCTGCTTTGGATTTTGTAAGTGACATATTCCTAATTTGGGTGTGTTACTTTGGCCCATGTTATGAATGACCTAAAAACTTGCTAGTTTTGAGAAAGGCCAAGAACAAGACAAAGCTCTGCCAAAGGTTCAGTCTGCTGTCCAAGCTGCTCAGTAGCTAGGGCTATTTGATCCAGGAATTCCATTGATGCTTCAAGTGTCAATAGCAGACAAGGACGCTGTTTGGAACATTTGACAGGCCTCTATAGATGAATTATAGTGCAGACACTTAGGATATTGGAGTAAGGCCCTACCATCCTCTATAGAAAACGACTCTTCCTTCTGAAAAACAACTCTTGGCTTGCTACTTGGTTTTAGCATAGACTAAATGCTTTAGCATGGGCCACCAAGTTACCATGCAACTTGAGCTTCCCACCATGAACTGGGTGTTGTCTGACCCACCAAGCCATAAAGTTGGGCATAAATAGCAGTGATCCATCATTGAATGAAAGGGATATATATGGGATCAGATCTGAGTAGGTACTAATAGGTCAAGCAAATTATATGAAGAAGCAGCCCAAATGCGCATGGTCCCCACTCCTGCTACACTCACTGTCTTTTCTCTCCTAGATTGCACCTATGATCTCACAATCAGTGACAAGATGATAAAAAAAACTCAGGTTTGACACAGATGGCTCTGAACAATATGTAGGCACCATCCTAAAATGGAAAGCTTTTTCTGGGACATTCCTGAATAATATTGGTAAAGTGAATACCTACTAAATGGGCAGAACTTTGGACAGTTAACCTCTTTGTTCACTTCGCTTGGAAGAAAAATGGTAAGATATACAATTATGTGTAGATTCATGGGCTATGGCTAATGGTTTGGCTGGATGGTAGGGAACTTGGAAAGAACATGATTGGAAAATTGGTCACAAGAAAATTTGGGAAAGGTATATGTGGTTAGATCTCTTTACATGTACAAGAAACATGAAATTATGTGTGTCCCATGTACATGATTACCAAAGGGTGACCCTGGCAAAGAAAAACGTTAGTAATCAAGTAAATAGAATGACATGTTCTGTGATATCATTCATTCTCTTTCCCCAGCCACTCCATCATTGCTCAATGGGTTTATAAACAAAATGGCCATAGTGGCAAGGAGGGAGGCTATACATGAGCTCAGCAACATGGTTTTCTAATCACTAACACTGACCTGGGTCTGGTCACTGCTGATTGTCCAATTTTAGAAGCAGAGATTAACACTGAGTTTCCCATATGACACTTTCCCAAGGGTAATAATCCAGATTGATTACATTGAACTGCTTATGTTGGCAGAATTTTGTTCTTATTAGAATAGCTTCTTCTTATGGACACATATTTCCCTTCCCTGAATGCAGTGCTTCATCAAAACTACCACTCATGGACTTACAGACTGCCTTATCCATCATTATGGTCTTCCACACAGCATTGCTTCTATCAAGAAACACCTTAACATAAAAATGGGACCATGAATCCATCCTGATGGAATTCCTGGTGGAACCAGTCTCACCATGTTTCCCACCCTCCTGAAGCAGATGGTTTGACAAAACTGTGGAATGGCCTTTTGAAAACCCAGTTATATTGCCAACTAGGTGGCAAAGCCTAGCAGGGCCGAGGCAAGGTTTCTAGAAGGCTATCTGTGCTTTGAATCAGTGTTTAATACATGGTGCTATTTCCCTTATAGCTAGGATTCATGGATCCAGGAATCAAGGGGTGGAAATGAAAGTTGTTTACTTACCATTTCTCCCAGTAATGCATTAGCAAAATTTTTCTTTCTGTTCCCATGATCTCATGCTCTACCAGCCTAAAGGTTTTAGTTCCAGAGGGAGAAATGTTCCACCAGCATTTACAGCAATAATGTCAGTGAACTGGAAGTTAAGACGGCTCCCTGGCCACTTTTCGAGGTGCTCCTCAAACCATCGCATCATTAGGAAAAGAAGGGAGTTACTGTGATGTGTGGGATGGTTGATCATGACTACTAGGAAGGAAATTAGAGATCCAGTAAACAATGAACATAAGGAAGAGTATGTCTGGAATACAAATAATCTTTTAGGATGTCTCTTAGTATAACCATGTCTTGTCATTAAAGGTCAATGGAAAACTACAACAACGCAATACAGGCAGGGCTGTTAATAAACTAGACCCTTCAGGAAGGAAGGTTTGGGCTAACCCACCAGGTAAGTTACCACAACCAGCTGAGATATTTGCCATATGCAATGTGTGTGTGTGTGTGTGTGTGTGTGTGTGTGTGTGTGTGTGTGTAGCCTATTGTATTGGTTCTGTTTCTCTGGAGAACCTTTATTAATCCATTCTATTATTCAACATTTTTCACTCCTCAGTATAAACCCAAGAAAACTGAAAACATATGCCCACAATTGTATGCCTTGTGCAATAATATTTATAGCAGTATCACTCATAATAGCCAAAAAGTAGAAACAATCTAAATGTATGTCAACTGCTGCATGAATAAATCAATGTAGTACATTCATTCAATGGAATATTATTCAGCAATAATAAGAAATAAAGGAGGGATATAAGTTTATACACTGATGAACCATGAAAACATTATGCTGCATGAAGGAAGTCAATCACAAAAGGCCATATATTTTGTGATCTTACTTATACAAATCCAGAGTGGGCAAATTGATAGATTGAAAGTAGAGTAGTGAATGTCTAAGGAATGGGTAGAGAGGGCTAGAAATGGGGAGTAACTTCTGTTGCACAGGAGTTTATTTATAGGGTGATAAAAATGTTCTAAACAGATTATAGTGATGGTTTTACAACTGTCTTAATATGCTAATATTATTTATTATTACATTATACATTTTAGGTGAGGGAGTTTTTCTGCAATGTAAATTATTTCTCAATGATGTTTAAATATAGGTTGATAAAAAGTCACAAGGGAAAAAAGAGAAATGGGCTCTGTAAGAAAATTTTAATTATCTTATTGTTTTTTAATAAGAGAAGAGGCATACAGATTTTATTTAATGTGAATATATGGAGTCCTTCAGGATGAAGACCCAGCATCCCAATGAGTTACAGCGACTTAAATCCTATTTCAAGGATACAGGAAGAATAGGGGTTTGCATTCTGGTAAAACAGGTTATGGGAGGGGAAAGAAGAGAAATTCTATTCAGGGACAACACATAGTTGAGAGAATGAATGGATGACTTTCAGCATCTAGATGACACCAGAGAGTGACTTGCAAATAGTTATCTTTGGAATTTGAATGATCCTTGGAGATAGCCATTATACTTGTAATGTTTGCTCAAGTGTGGTCACATCAAGACAACAGGGAGGGAAAGCAGTTTCTTTGTTACTAAGTGGAGGCTGGAAGGTCAGAGAGACTTTGTGGCAAAAAGCCATATTTTGGGGTAAATTTTCCTGCACCCCTTCCTTTCCCTGTTTGGAACTTTCTTAGATGTTCCACATATTAAAAGCTAAGTTGATGACTGTGAAACAGAAAAATTGAGCAAAAGCTGAGTAGCAAATGATCCCACTTTTGCCAGTTTCATTCACTAGCCGCATCTCATTTTCAAAGGTGTGACTGTAGGAGAGCTAGGTTTCTATAGATCATGTAGGTAAACAGATCTTTAATAGGAGACATTTATATGAAGACAGAAAAAAAAGAATATTGTCTGGAGCAGTCTATACACCAGTTTCCTTAGAATCTGAAAACTTGTAGCCATGAAAGATTTCATGTATTGCACACTGTAAACAATAATAAAAACTAAAAAAAAAAAAAAAAAGTAAGAGAAATCTAATAGCAGATGCACTATAGTTTCTTCTGAAACACGATTTTCTTTCTTCAGCTCTCCGTTTTTACCAAAGACAAATAATAGTAGAACCAATTTATTTGTTAAATAAGTTTTAGTCTTATTATATCTTTACTCTTTGATAGAGGATACTCTTTTTCTTAAACAATAAGACCTGAGAAATTTAGTTGCCCTTTCAAGGGCAACGAAATCTGTTTCCCTACTCTTTTTTCTTCTTTTTTGCAGTTTACTTAAAAGGTAAACAAAAGCTTTAATTATCTCTTGAAATTACACGGAAGTCTTGTTCAAATGAAAAAAACAAATTCTATCTTTGCATGAGTGCATTAGTAACATCGAAACTAATTCTAACAAAATGTTATGAATGAATTCATTTACTCCTAATCAGTTTGGCCATAATGTACGATTTTTATAAACTTATTATAACTTTTTATGATTTTCTATTAGAGAACAAACCAATGCTCCAAGGAAACCCTGTTACTCTGACATAGAGGTTCAGATGTTAGTCTTGCATCAGTGTGTTTTTAATATTAATGTTTAATTTGTAGACAAACTCTGGCTTAATTTTGTCTTTCATAATCAGTCCTTACAATCTCATACATCCATCTCTTCCATGATAGTCCCTGGGCCTAGACATAAGTAATTAATCAGAAATAACTAATTTCTGGCTCTGTGTCTCATAAAGGCAGTTCATGTTGATTGTCATCTTCTCCTTAGCTTGAAGATAAGGCCCTCATGGGTGTAATTTAGCAAGAATTGCTGCCTATAAGATAATTTTATATAAAGGAAAATTACGGGGTTTGGTTGAAACACATGATAAGAAGGGGTATATGTGTGGAAAAGTGAGGGTGAGTAGTGAGAAAGTAAACTGGAAATGAAGCATGCAGCCAAGCGTCTGCGTATGGAGCTTACTCTGATGACCTCACTCTTCTGTCTGATGGCTAATGAGAGTCAAGGCTTTGAGCAGGAGAGTAACATGATCCAAACAGTGCTATAAGAAGGTTGACTTTAGGGTGGATTTAGAGTCTATCATACTCAGTGAACTATCACAGAAACAGAGTACTATATGTTCTCACTCATAAGAAGACCTTGAACAATTATCATAATACTCTAAGGAAGGAATTGGCAGTAGTGGGAAACTGCCAGGGGCGGGGGAGGAGGGATTGGCAGTTGAGGGAAACTGCCAGGGAAGGGAGGGGCACACTTCATCAACAAGGGTACCTGTATAACGAACATTTGTATACCTAACCCTGAATTGTACCCCACATCTTTTAAAAAAGAAATATATATATATATATATATATATATATATATATAAAACGAAGATTGATTTTAGTATAGTAGACTTTTTCATTTAGATATACATCATCCTTGCATTTAAAATGTCATTATTCCATGCCAGTATTTTTCATTTTGTCGATACAGCCCTTCTACCTGAACCAAGCTAACTGTTTTGACATTTCTCATTTTTAAACTGTGTATATACTTTTAAAAAATTCATTTCACCTCAACTGAAAAATCACTCCTCCCTGTCCTCTACTAATTATTTTCAAGTCCAGTTTGAAACACATTTCTCTAGAAAACTCCCCTAATTTCCTTTCATTTAACTCTGATCATTTATCTACATCTTTTCTTCTTTCAGCATATATACATTCAATATGCACGTACTATGCTCTTTGATGTATTTCTCCTTACATAATTATATTATTTTAATATGAGCTTTCCTAATATAAGTTAAAAGTTAGTGCTTCTACTTTGATTTCTACTGACTTTTCCAAGCAGCCATAATGTAGAATTTAATACCTAAAAAGTTACTATAAATATGTTCTAGCTGGAAAACTCCTCAGAGAGGTTCATGCTCTTCCGTTATGAAAGAGATCCCCAACACCCACCCAAGTTCAGTTAAATCTTAACTCTAATGTGATGGTATTAGGAGGTAGAGACTTTGGAAAGTAATTAGGTCATAAGGGAAAGGCCTCTATAAATGGGATTAGTGCTCTAAAAAAGAAATATGATATCTCTTGCTCTCTCTCTCTCTCTTTCTTTCTGTGTCACAAGAGGATACAACAAAAGATCCCTCACTAAACATTAGACCTGCTAGTGCCTTGATCTTGGACTTCCCAGCCTCCAGAACTGTGAGAAACAAATGTTTATTATCTAAGCCACACAGTCAATGGTATTCTGTTATAGCAGCCTGAACTAAGACACCTTCCTTCAGATCTAATTTGGTCAAATCTCATTTTCTCTGTATGAAGTTTAATGGCTATATTCTCAATTTTTTGAATGTGTGATCTATAATTACACTTCCCAGATGGCTCCATTGCTACAATAATATTACAAAACACTTAACATCTTTCTAACTTTCTCTCCTTTTTTTTTTTTTTTTTTGAGTTGGAGTCTCACTCTGTCACCCAGACTGGAGTGCAGTGGCTGCTCCCGGCCACTGCAGCCTCGACCTGCTGGGCTCCAGCGATCCTTTCGTCTCAGCCTTCCAAGTAGCTAGAACTACAGACGCATGCTACCATGCCCAGCTAATTTTTGATTTATTGTAGAGATGAGGTCTCGCCAAGTAGCCCAGGCAGGTCTCAAACCCGTGGGCTCGGGCATGCCACTCACCTCGGCCCCCCAGAGCGCTGGGATTATAGGCTGAGCCACCAAGCTCAGAGAGAAACTCTCCTTCTGACACCTCTGACTAGTGCTGCATCCCAATCACAGTGGCCTGGAGATGACATGAATTGCTTAGAAAATTAAGTGTTATATTATTGTGACTAAATTGCAGGTGCTAGGAACAATTGTGCTAGGCACGAAGGGAATTCTCATTCAACATCTTGCTCAGGAGGTGTTTGCACAACTTACTCATTGACATTTGGCTTTGTTAATAAGCAATTTTAATTACCAAATTGACCTAGGGGAAAGGACCTTTTATGAGTCAAGAAGAGTAGCCATTATAATCTTTGCCAACACACGGGACCCTTAACATGTAGGTCTTCTTCTGAGAAAAGAGCACTTGGCCGATTTATTTAAGACACAGTGCGTATGACTGAGGTCCTAGTTCTGCACTGCCTACATGAAGGCTACATGTAGAAAGCTTAGAAATGAAGACAAAATATCCTTTTCTTGACCAAATGACAAAGAATATGATTATTTTTGTGTCTTTCACCATTTAGCAGTGAGAGAGAATTTTATCTTACTAAAAAAAAAAACTGTCTTAAATTCAGGAGACTTTAACTCTAGTTTCAAAATCTGGCCCTTACCATATGTTTATTTTGAAACAAACTGTAAAAACTTGCTGAGCTTTGGTTTCAATTGATCTGCCAAAATTTTTAAAGGTTATGAAGATCAAAGGAACTGATACTAGGAAATTGACTCTAAATTAAAACGTTCTATAGACAAAAGTTAATATTTTACAAGATGAAAAATGTTAAATATATATCTAAAAGTAAAAAAGAGTCTACATATAAATGATAAAAAATTTTCTAAACGAAGTCTTGGTAAATTTAATTTGTCTTTTCTTCATGAGCTAATTGATATAGAAGCACTCAACCTTAAATATTAAATTATATAACCACACAATATTTTTTTTCATGCAATATGTTGTTAAAATGGGAAAGCAAATTCTTTTTAAGTTCAATGAAATAAGTTCCAGTGGGTCAGACTTTGGAATAAGAAGTTCAGCAGATGCTGAGGGACCAGAGCCAGCTATAGGAGCTAGAAGGAAATCTTGTCACAGATAATGGCAATAGGTAATAGGTACTCCTGTAGCATTATTGGCATGATGAAGATGCTTAACAGGCTTATTTTAATAATCTCAGGTAAATTGCTCAAGGTAGGGCACTGGGGCCTCTGGAATAGGCTGAACCTATGAAGACATTGAATTCTGGAAATACTTTAGAGATCTGCTCTATGTAAAAATTAAATTTAGTTCAACAAATATTTATTTTGCCTCTTTTCATATTCTTCTTATATTGGGAATTGGCTGGCTTTATAGGGTGTAACCATGGGCATTCAATCCAGAGCAATGGAAAACCCAGAAGACAGAATTTGTAAAGTCAAACTTTTCATATTTATGATAGTGGGCAGGACATTAGATACTTGACTGGGAATCCAGTATATGCCAACAAATGGTATTAGGGAGAGGAAAAGTATAAGCAAAATAAAACCTTGAACTTATTGGGGGAATTAAGAGTTTTATTAGGACAGGACTTACCTCATAGGTAAACAGAAGTAAGATTCAGTCACCAAGTCTGACCTAGTATGAGCAGTGGATTGCTATACTAAGACAGGAGTCCAATTATATAAACTGGGGGAAAATAGCAATAATACTAATATTAATAATGGTACTCATGCATGTTTATTGATTAACTAATATATTATAAATATAGTTATTTGTACATACATGCAAACAATGTATGTATCAATCCTAGAATTGAATTTTATTATCACACTATTTTAAAGATGAGAAAACCAAGGCACAGAGAGGTTAAACAACATGGTCAAGGTCAAACAAGAAATTCCCATCCAGGCATCTGGCTCTAGGACCATAGATTTTAACCATAGCACTATACTATCTTCCAGCTCTTTGAACAAGTTCAAAGTAAGACTGTCAACAAAGGCAACTTCATGCTGTCTGATGTGAGTATCATCTCAGTAGTCAGAGACAATGAAGCTAAATTTCACATTTATCATTGATTTTAAGGAAGCCCATGTCTGAACTATGAAAGTAATTCAATATAAGATCTAAACTGTGGAATAAGAGACTACGGGAAAAGGTGGTATCAGGTAGAGAGGTAAATAAGATGCGATGAACTCCAGAAATGGTTTGAGGCATGGAATCAGGGGATGGCCATTTGTTGATGAGGCCAAGACATATGACACATGGGTAGGTACAGCAGTTTAAAAGACATGGACTAAGCCGGGCTCGGTGGCTCAGCCTGTAATCCCGCGCTTTGGGAGGCTGAGGTGAGTGGATTGCCTGAGCCCGCGGGTTCGATACCCGCCTGGGCAAGCAAGACCTCATCTCTACAATAAATCAAAAAATTAGCTGGGTGTGGTAGCGCGCGCCTGTAGTTCCAGCTACTTGGAAGGCTGAGGCGGAAGGATCGCCAGAGCCCAGCATGTCGAGGCTGCGGTGGCCGGGAGCGGCCACTGCACTCCAGTCTGGGGCGACAGAGTGAGACTCCAACTCAAAAAAAAAAGACATGGACTAGGTTGAAGAGTGATAAATCCAAGAGTGATAAATTTTTAAAAATGCGCTTGTTAAATAACTCCTGAAGTAAGAATTGTGTGGTTTGGATGACCTTACCAGCAGGGAGAAATGACATTTATTCTCCTTCAGGAAAGGCTATCTCTTGCTGATTATATATGATTTTTCTCTTCAGATCTACTTTGGCTTAATTAACATTATTATCTTGGAGATATTGCTATGAATCAAAATGAGACTAGGCTCACGTCTTCAGACATGTGTAAGAGTCAAACACAACTGTAAGTTCAGTGACTCGACAACTTCACTGTAGCACACACTCCTAGAGAAGCTGACCGGTAATTTTTTGTAATTGCACAGAAATAACCTGACAAGGTGGTTAACTCAGAAATTTCCCCAAATTCAACAATATATAATACATCATTCTTTGAAAGCTTCCCTTCCTGGTGGCATATGCAGGATATTTTCACATTTCCTCAGAAGGGGAAAAGGTATTCTCCCAACTTCTTCCTCCTCCGTCAAAGAAAAAATAGCAACTAAACTGGAAGTACACAAAATAAATCATAATGAAAGAGACTCAACCTTCTCTGCTATCCAGTACCGTGATAAGTATATTGCTTAGGGGGCTTATTTGAATAAAGTCAGTAAAATTGCTCAGGGTAGGGAATGGACTGAACCTATGAAGTCACTGAATTCTGGAAATACTTTAGAGGTATATTCTATGTAAAAATTAAATTTTGTTCAACAAATAATTATTTTGCCTCTTCTCATACTGGGAATTGAGGAAACAAGATGATTAACACATTATCCTTGCCACATCAGTCTAATGAATCTTTAAAATAATTTGTTGGAATTCTGAAATTCTTTATGTACTCTTAAAATGAGTCCTCTGTCAGATATGTGTCTTGTGAATACTTTCTTCCAGTCTGTGTCTTGCTTTTTTTTCGCTTTCTGAGTTGCATTTTTTGAGGAGCAAAAGATTTAAAATTTTGATGCAGATCTAATTTGTCAGTTTTGTTTTTTAGTGGGCAGTCTTTTGTATTCTGTCTAAAAAATAATTTCCTACTCCAGATTTATGAGGGTATAATCTTATGGTGTTTCAAATAACATGATTTCCTTTTTTAAAGGTGAATACAATTCATGTTTATATACAGTACCACAATTTCTTTATTCATTTATTCACTGATAAACAGTGGCTGCAGGAAAAAAATGCTGCAATAAATATGGGAGTGCAGATATCTCTTCAACATACTGATTTCATTTCCTTTGGATATATACTAATAGTGGGAGTGCTGTGTCACATGGTAGTTCTATTTTCTTAAAGAGCCCTATACTATTTTTATAATGACTGTTCTTATTTATATTCCTACCAGCTGTGCATAAGGGTTCCAATTCCTCCACACCCATGCCAACACTTTTTGTAGTTAATCTTTTTGATAATAGCCATACTAACAGGTGTAAGGAGATGTTAAATAGTGGTTAAAAATTTGCATTTTCCTGATGATAGTTGATGTTGAATATTATTTTATTTACTTGTCCATTTGTATGTCTTCTATTGAGAAATACCTATCTAGTTCCATGGCTTATTTTTAAAATTAGGTTGTTTGCTTTCTGCTAAGTTGTTTGATTCATATATTTTGGGATATTAAATTCTTATCAGAAATATGCTTTATGAATATGTTCTTCCATTCTTTAGATTGTCTTTTCCTTCTGTCTATTATTTCTTCTGCTATCTAGAAGCTTTCTTAGCTTGATGTAATACTATTTCTCTATTTTGCTTTTGTGGTCTGTGCTTTTGGGATTATATCGAAAAATAATTTCCTAGATGAATGTCACAAAGATTTTCTCTACATTTTCTTCTAGTAGTTTTATAGTTTTGAGGTTTTATATTTAAGTTTTTAACCCATTTTAGACTATTTTTGTATATGGTGAGAGATAAGGATCTAATTTTATACTTCTGCATGTGGATATCAAGTTTTTTTTAACACCCTTTATTAAAGAGATTGTTGTTTCCCCTTTGTGTATTCTTGGTATCTTTATTGAAAACTAATTAATCTTAAATCTGTGGAATTATTTCTGGGATCTCCATTCTGTTCCATTGGTCTATGTGGTTGTTGTCGCCAGCACCACACTGTTTTGTTTACTATAACTTTGTAGCGTATTTTGAAATCAGGGAATATGATGCCTCCAACTTTATTCTTTTTCCTTAAAATGAATTTGGTTTTGGGGTCTTTTGTGGTTCCATACAAATTTTAGAATTTTTTTTTCTATTTCTGTAAAAAATGTCATTGGCATTTTCATAGGAATTGCTTTGAATTTGTAGACAGTTTGGATAGTTTAACAATATTAATTATTCTGATTCATGAACACATAACTTTTTTCATTTATTTGTATCTACTTTAATTTTTAAAATCAATGTTTATAGTTTTTAGTGTACAGCAATTTCCCTACATACAAATGAGTTCCATTCCAAGAGCACATGTCCAATTTGCTTATAAGTCCAACACAGCCTAGTACTATATACCCAACTAACACAATCAGCTATATAGTACTGTACTGTAATAGGTTTATAATCCTTTTCACACAAATAATACATAAAAAACCAAATATACAGCACTCTACTGTAAAGTACATAAAAATACAACTACTTGCAGAGGATGAATTCACATAACTATATATGCCAGACATGTGAACTAACTTATGTGATTGGACATGTGAATACATGTTTACGTCTTTGAAAGTTTGTAGCTTAAAATTTCATACGTAGGAGACGTCACCAATCTTTCACCTCCTTGATTAAATTTATTCCTAAGTATTTTATTTTATGTTTATTTTATAGCTATGGAAAATGAGATTATTCACACTCAGTCCATGTGTAATCACCAAACACAATATTATGTCCGCTGAGTATCCTCCACGAGGATAGCCGGCACCTCAGCTACGCAGGGCAGAGTCGGCTCAGGTCGCCCATGGCCTTGTCCATGGCGCGGTGGAGAGCAACAAGAACTTAGCCCAAGTGCCACGGCCCTCACCTCTGGCTCCTATCGCCGCAGCCGCTAAGACCCGCCGCTGCGACTGGGCTTCCAATCTTCAGTTTGAGCTTGATAAGAGAAACCAGCTCGTTGGGGACAGATTTTTTTCAGATCTAAGGCCCCATGCTCCTGGAAAGAAGTCCACTTTCCCTTCCGCCACTGCTTCCGCACCTGCTGCCTACACTTGCCTATGGCCAATCTGTACAGTCCTTGTGGGGAGAAGCCCGGCTGCTGCTCATTGAGTAGAGGCAGTGTAGAAGCTGCCTCATTTCCATAATGAGGTCTACAGATAATCCGAATTAGCTGACAACACTGACTACCATGCCATTATCTGTGACAAATCAGCAAACAATGAAAAATCCCCAATCTTCAAAAAAGGAAAAAATAAAATGGGACTGTTTTCTTCATATCTTTTTCAGATAGTTAATTGTTGGTGTATAGAAACACTACTGATTTTTATATGAGAATTTTAGAATTTTTACTAAATTTGTCTATTTTAACTTGTTTTTTGGCGGAGTCTAGGTTTTCTATTCATAGGATCATGTCACCTGAAAACAGGGACAAATTTTAGTTCTTCTTTTCCTGTTTGGATGCCTTTTATTTCTTTCTATTGCTTAATATCTCCTGGTAAGACTTCCAGTATTAGGCTGGATAAAAGTAGTGTGAGTGATCATTCCATGTGGGTCATTCCTGTCTTGTTCCTGCATCAGAAGAAAATATTTCAACTTTTCACTGTTAGCTGTGGGCTTTTCATATATGGCCTTCACTGTGATGAGGTACATTCCTTCTATGACTAATCTGGTGAGAGTTTTTATTATGAATGGATGATGAATTTTGTCAACTGTGTTTTCTGTATCTATTTGGATGGTCATGTGAGTTTTATCACTCATTCTATTAATGTATCACTTCTATTGACTTGAGTATATTAAACGATCCTTGTTTCCCAGGGATAAACCCCACTTCATTATGGTGAATGATCTTTTTGATGTACTGTTGAATTCAACTTGAAAATATTTTGATGACGAGATTTGTATGTATGTTTATCATGGATATTGGTCTATAATTTTCTTGTTTTGTGGTGATTTTGTATGACTGTGACACCAGGATAAATATGGCCTTGCAAAATGACTATAGGAGTAGTTCCTTCCCTTTTTTTAAAGACAAGTTTGAGAAAGATTGGTCATAGTTCTTCACATATTTGGTAGAATTTAGTACTGAAGCCATCAGAGCCTGAGCTTTTCTTTAATGAGAGACTTTTAATCATGGATTTAATCTTGTTGCTCTTTATTGATCTGTTTGACTTTCTATTTATTCATTATTCAGTCTTGGTAGGTTGTGTGTCCAGAAAGGTACCCGTTTCTTCTAGGTTATCTAATTTGTTGGTGTATAATTGTTCACAGTAGTATTTCATGGTCCTCTGTATTTCTGTGGTATCAATAATAATGCTCCCTCTTTTATTTATCATTTTATTTACTTGAACTTTGTCTTCTTTTTTAGTCTAACTGAAAGGTTCTTGATTTTTGTTTATCTTTTTAAAGCACCAACTTTTAACTTTGTTCATTGTGTATATATTTTATTCTCTATTTCATTTATTTCTGTTGTGATAATTATTATTTTCTTTCTTATACTGACTTTGGACTTGGTTTGTTCTCTTTTTTCTAGTACCTTGTGATATACCAACAGATGGTTTATTTGAAGCCTTTTTTAAAATAGACATTTATTGCTATAAACTTTCCTTTTAGAAATACCTTGACTGCATTTCATAAGTTTTGGTATGCCATGGTTCCATTTTTATTGGGCTCAATATATTTTCAAATTTTACTTTTAATCTATCCTTTGATCCCATTGTTTGTTTGTGAGCATGTTGTATAATTTTCATTTATTTGTGAATTTTTCAAAATTCTTCCTGTTATTGATTTCTAGTTTCCTACTATTATGGTTGGAAAAAATACTGTATACAATTTCAATCTTAAATTTTGAAAATTTGTTTTTTTTGCCTAACATATGATCTATCCTAGAGAATGTTTCATGTCAGTGGAGAAAAATATGTATTTGCTACAATTGCTGTCACATTCTGTATATCTGTTAGGTCTATTTGATCTAAAGTGTAGTTCAAATCCAATATTTCTTATTGATTTTTCTGTCCAGGTGATCTCTCCATTTTTGAAAGTGAGATATCCAAATTTGCTATTATTATACTGCAGTCTATCTCAACTTTGAAATATATTAGTATTTGCTATATATTAGAATTTAGGTGTTTTGATGTTGAGTGCATATATTTTAAAACTGTTGTTTTCTTGATAAATTGACCCCTTTAATTGTTTATTCCTTTCTTCCTCTCTTGATGTCTTCTTTTGTGATTAGATGATATTCCTTAGTGGTATGCTTTTTGAAAAATATATTTTGTGTGTCTACTTTAGGTTTTTGAATTGTAGTTATCATGAGGCTTACATAAAACATCTTATCAGTTAAGCTGATAACAACTTAATTTTAGCACATTAAAAAAAACTGTATACTTTTACTTATCCCCATCCTCTTTTTACATTTTCAGTGTCACAATTTACATCTATTTGCACTCCTTGATAAATAATGGTAACTATTTATATATAGCTTCTTTTTTATTTTAATGATATGGGGTACAGTTCAGGGATAGTTATACAAATGGTCATTATGTAGGTAAAGTTTGGGCCTCATCTTGGTCCCCACTTTCCCTGATTTGAGATTGGCTGCCCTTATTGATGAGGTGTGCCCCCACTACCTTCCCTTGCAGTTTCCCACTACTGCCAATCCCTTTCTTATCGTATTGTGATAATTGTTCAGGACCCATTTATGAGTGAGAACATTTGATACTCAGTTCTTTGTTTCTGTGATAGTTCACTCAGGATTATAGACACTAAATCCATCAAAGTTGCTGTGAAGTTCATAATTTTGTCCTTTTTTATACCTGTGTAACATTCCATCATGTATATGTACCACATTTTTTTATCCAGTCCTCTTTTGATGAGCAGCACACACAGTTGGTTTTTGCTCTTGTGAATAATGCTGCAATAAGCATGCATGTGCAGGTATATTTTTCATAGAGTGATTCAGTCTTTGATTTTTATGTTGATTGATGTTTTAGCCAATTCAGGAGGAAAAAAAAAATCACTTGAGAATGGAGGGTTACCATTT
>CAUYQG010137156.1:0-17196 GCA_963574415.1 Tarsius wallacei | reverse complement strand
TTTAGAGCTTTTAGGAATCGCCACACTGCTTTCCACAGAGGTTGCACTAGTTTACACTCCCACCAACAGTGTAGAAGTGTTCCCTTTTTGCCACACCCTCTCCAGCAACTGTTATTTTTTGTTATTGATAATTGCCATTCTGAATGGAGTTAGGTGGTATCTCAGAGTGGTTTTGATTTGCATCTCCCTG
This sequence comes from Tarsius wallacei, assembly GCA_963574415.1. Classification (NCBI taxonomy): domain Eukaryota; kingdom Metazoa; phylum Chordata; class Mammalia; order Primates; family Tarsiidae; genus Tarsius; species Tarsius wallacei. The sequence goes on along the minus strand of CAUYQG010137156.1, from coordinate 17,006 downwards.
ATGATTAGTGAGGTATCTGCTTGTTGGTGTATAAGAATGCGACTGTCTTTTGCACATTGATTTTATGGTGTGAGACTCTGCCAAAATCCTTTATCAGTGTAAGGAGGTTTTTGACAGATTCTCCTGTGTTTTTCAGATATAGGATCATATTATCTGCAAAGAGGGATAGCTTAACTTCCTTTTTTTCTATTTGGATACACTTAATTTTCTTTTCTTGTCTGATTTCTCTGGCTAGAACTTCCAATCCTATACTGAACAGGAGGGGTGAGAGTGGGCAGCCTTATCTTATCTCATTCTGGTTTTCAGGGCAAATGCTTCCAATTTCTGTCCATTTAGTAATATGTTCACTGTGGGTTTATTGTAGATGTCTTTTACTATTTTGAGGTATGTCCCTTCTATACCTAGGGTTCAAGGGTTTTTATCAAGAATGATGCCGGATTTTGTCAAAATCTTTTCTGTGTCTAATAATATAATCATTCGGTTCTTGTTTTTATATCTGTTGATATATTTGATTACATTTATGTTATCTTTTTTTTTTTTTGAGTTGGTGTCTCACTCTATCACCCAGTCTAGAGTGCAGTGGTTCATGGCCACCTCAGCCTCAACCTGCCAGGCTCAGGCGATCCTTCTGCCTCAGCCTTCCAAGTAGCTGGAATTATAGGCGTTCACTACTATGCCTGGCTAATTTTTTTGATTTATTGTAGAGACAAGGTCTCACCAAGTTGCCCAGGCTGGTCTCAAATCCCTGGACTCAAGCAATCCTCTAGCCTCGGCCTCCCAAAGTACTGGGATTATAGGCCTGAGCCACCGCACCCAGCACATTTATGTTCTTGTAGATGTTAAACCAGCCTTGCAACCCATGGATAAAGCTTACTTGGTCATGGTGGTTAATTTTTGAGATGTGTTGTTGGATCCGATATGCTGGAATCTTGTTGAGAATTTTTGCATCTGTGTTCATCAGGAATATTGTCCTGTAGTTCTTTCTTTGCTGGGTCTTTGCCCAGTTTGGGTATCAGTGTGATGTTAGCTTCATAAAATGATTTGGGGAGAGTTTTGCCTTTCTCAATTGCCCAGAAAAGAATGATATTTTATGAGGTTGAAGACTAATGAGGAAAATAATGCCTATATTTTACTGGTTACTGTACTAGTTTTATTATATAAAATATATCATGTGAATGTAAAATAACTCTATGTGGAAAATAATCAATATCTACAAGTTTCAATGTTATATAGCTGGGAAGTGATGAAATCAAACTACAAAGTTAGAATATTATAAGTATAATACAATTTACAAACTCAAAACCCTCAGAGAGATTGCAGGTTCAGTTCCAGAACACTACAATTAACAAAATATTGCAATAGGGCTGGGCTCAGTGGCTCAGCCTGTAATCCCAGCGCTTTGGGAGCCAGAGGTGAGTGGATTGCCTGAGCTCGCAGGTTCGAGACCTGCCTGGGCAACTTGGCGAGACTTCATCTCTACAATAAATCGAAAATTAGCTGGGCGTGGTAGCGCGTGCCTGTAATTCGGCTACTCAGAAGGCTGAGGCGGAAGGATCGCCCCAGCCTAGCGGGTCGAGGCTGAGGTGGCCAGGAGCATGCCACTGCACTCCAGTCTGGGTGACGGAGTGAGACTCCATCTCAAAAAAAAAAAAAAATTGCAATAAAGCTAGTCACACATCTTTTTTTTTTTTTGGTTTCACATTACATATAAAAATTATGTTTCTTTTATATTGTAGTTTGCCAAGTGCGTAGTAGCATTATATCTAAAAAATAATGTATATACTTTAATTTAAAAATACTTCATTGCTAAAAAAGAATAATGATGATCTGAGACTTCAGCGAGTCATAATCTTTTTCTGGTGGAAATTCTTGCCTCGATGTTGACTAATCAGGACAGAGGTTGCTAACGGTTGACATGGCTATATCAATTTCTTAAAACAGTGATTAAGTTTGCCACATTGATTCCTCATTTCACAAAAGTTTTATCTGTAGTGTGTTATGTTGTTTGATAACATTATACTGCAATAGGACTTCTTTAAAAATTGTAATCAGTTCTCTCAAACTCTGCCACTACTTTATCAATTAAGTTTATGCAATATTAAAATACTTTGCTGTCATTTCAACAATGCTCACATCTTCACCAGGTGTAGATTCAATTTCAAGAAACCACTTTCTTTGCTCATCCATCAGAAGCAACTCTTCATCCAGTCAAGTTCTATCATAAAATTGCAGCAATTAAGTCACATCTTCAAGTTCCATTTCTAATTTTAGTTCTCTTGCTATTCCTACACATTTGCAGTTACTTCCTCCACTGAATTCTTAAACTTCTCAAAGACATCCATGAGGTTAGCATTAACTTCTTCCAAATACTGTTAACATTGATATTTTGACTTCCTCTCATGAATCACTAATATTCTTAATGGTATCTATGGTAGTGAATACCTTTCAGAAAGTTTTCAGTGTGCTTCGCGCAGATTCATAGAGGAATCACTCTCTATGGCAGCTACAGCCTTATGAAATATATTTCTTAAGTAACAAGACTTGAAATTTGATACTACTTCTTGATCCATAGACCTCAATGGATATTGTGTTAGCAGTCATGAAAACAACATTAATCTTCTTGTACATCTTCTCAGAGCTCTTAGATGACTAGGTGCATTGTCAATAAGCAATAATATTTTGAAATAACTATTTTTTTCTGAGCAGTGAGTCTCTACAGTGGGCTTAACCAGCAGAGTAAAGCTGCAATAACTCCTAATAAGAGAGTCAGCCGGTTCTTTTTTTTTTTCTTTTTTCTTTTTTTTGAGTTGAAATCTCACTCTGTCGCCCAGACTGGAGTGCAATGGCACGCTCCCGGCCATCGCAGCCTCTATCTGCTGGGCTCTGGCAATCCTTCCGCTCAGCCTTCCAAGTAGCTGGAACTACAGGTGCAGCCTATTCTTTGAAGTTTTGAAGCCAGTCATTGACTTCTTCTCTCTAGCTATGGAAGTCCTAAATGAAATCTTCTTCCAGTGGAAGACTATTTAATTTTCAATGAAAAATCTGATGTTTAGTGTAGCTACCTTTGTCAATAATCTTAGCTAGACCTTCTGGATAACTTGCTGCAGTTTCTGTATCAGCACTTACTGCTTCATTTTGTACTTCTATGCTATGGAGAGGACTTATTTTCTTCAATCTCATCAGTTAACCTCTGCTAGTTTCAGACTTCTCTTATGCAGCTTTCTTATCTCTATCAGTTTTCATCAATTTGAAAACATTAAGGCCTTGTTCTGAATTAGGCTTTGGCTTAAGCTAATGTGACTGGTTTGATCTTTTATCTAGATAATTCAAACTTTATTCATATTAGCAAAAAGTTTGTTTTACTTTCTTATAATCTGTGTGTTCACTGGAATAGCACTTTAAATTTCTTTTAAGATCTTTTTCTTTGCATTCACAATATGGTTGTTTGGCACAAAAGACCTAGCTTTTAGCCAGCCTTGGCTTTAGATATGAACTGAATGAATAGACTAGGTCCTCAGTGTTGGAGTCTGCCATAATCTAAACTAAACAATTCCAGATCTTTAAGGGAGGCAATTTATCCGAAGTAGTGATACCTTCCTCTTCAAAGTTCACTTATCTCCTCAATTTGTTTTTCTTGATCTCTAAAAACGTAACTGGATAAAACTTCAGATTAAGCAAATATTTCTTTAAAATCCTTTACATCTTATTCCTTGCAAGAGACAACTACAAAATTCAAAGTCCATTTGTTGAAATATAAGGTAAAGGGAGATATTGCAACTGTTAACAAAATATGTACAGAGGTCCATGCAATCAAGCACCTACTTGGGTAACAAAAATGGCCAATTGCCTTTATTGTCAGGACATTTAATTACTGAAGGATGTGTCTCAGTACCCAGGCTAAATTCTGAAGGGAAAAAAATTTATGATTATTATTTAATAATATAATAATAATTATCATTATTATTTTAGATTCAGGGGTACACATGCATATTCCCTACATGGTCATATTGTATAGTAATGGGGATTGGGTCTCAGGTGGTCCATTCCCCAGATAGTGAATGTTGTGCTTTATCAGTAGTTTCTGAACCCTAATCCCTTTCCCCCTTCCCTCTTTATTGGTGTCCCCAGTGTCTATTATTTCCATCTTTGTGATCTTCTAGCTCCAACATATAAGAAAATTACTCATTCCATCAAAAGGAAAATACATACTTCCTGCCATAATATCAGGGATTTGGTGCAAGAACAATGCTTTGGGGCATGTTGAATATAAGACTTAGATGAAAAATTTTAAGATTTAGGTTCACTATTTATTGTTATACACAGATATCTGGATAAAGAAATTTTTGTGGTCACAATTCTGCTACCTGAAGAGGAGTATAACTAGGTAAGCAACAATAGTTTTTAAAAGATTGATTTGATGAATTTGTTTTTGTTTTTACTTTTGAACATACTTCAAGTCACACTGACACTTGGATTTCACTACTACTCTTAGGAAATAATTCAATTTTCTATATTAATTTGTTTTTCAATGACTGTGAGTTTGGGTTGAGCAGGCAAATACCCTCTGCCTCACTTTCCTTAACAAAATCACACTGTTAGATAGCTTTCTGTACAATTATTCAGGATCTGTTAAGGATTAAAGGAAGCTTAGAAAGGCAGTACACCTTTTCTTTTCTTTAACTTAACTTGCCTGTATGAAACAGTAACTGAGTATACAAAATACAAAAACTTTTTTATAGGTCATTTCTACTTAAAACTCCCCAAGGTCACAGACAGAAAGAACTATGACAGATTCTATTAATTCAATTTAAAAGATGGAGGAAATGAGGCATGGGAAAGTTTAGTTATCTGCTTTCATTTTTCTACTTTACATAGTTTTATAAGATGCAAATACCAAATAATGCACCTTGCAGTCAAGCACTTAAAAGATTACGCTCTGCAGATCCCCAGTTTGAGGTGATATTAAAAGGTCCAAATAAGTTTGGAAAACTCTAGTTTAAATATAATTAAACTCTAATGTGGGGGGTCCTAGAAAAGATATGGTAGATTGAATTTCTTTTTATCTTTTGTAGCTAGAGGAGTTGGCAAGGCTTCACAGATGGACAAAAACAGAAAATAACCTTGAAATAGACTTCCTGTTTTTCTGCTTTTGCAAACAGAAAGTTGAATGACTTTTCTTAAATATTAAAGCATAAGTTTAGATGGCTTAGGTTACCTAAAATTAATGTGGCAAAGCTTTATTTTTTAGTTAGTTAACAAAAAAATTAAAGGATGATTCTAACCTTCCAGAACTAGGTTATCAGGGAGCAAAAAACGTGTGTGTATGATGGTGGGGAGGGGCGTTTTGGATCTGTGAGATACCTGAGTCTGAAGATGGAGGGTGATGGTATCAGGGCTAGCTGGCGCTCAGGTAGTAGCTTGGCATGTGAACTCAAAGTGCCGAGTACAAAAAACTATATCCTTTAGAGTTCAGCTCTTTATGTATGGAGCCCTTTTGAATGATGCTGACATTATCCTTCAATTACCACTGAAATGGCTCCACTATGGTACCTAAGGAAGCACTCAACTTCTGCCCCCACCCTCATAGAAGTAATCTCATAGGTATGCTGAGATCTTCAGTCCTTGGTAAACCATAAATTCTACTGGAGAATCTGACACTTGTCACTAAACTGAGCAGCTCTATCTGGTCCCACAGTGACTTTCAACTGCCACGGGCTTTCTGAACCCCTAGTCTCACAGTAAGGATTTCAGCACTCCACAGTCCTGGCTCAATGCAACAAACATACCCATAATATAATTTTGAATACATAAAACCCAATATCGTTTCATTATGTTATGTCAGCAAATAGATCTTTCGAAAATAGTGAGGGGGGGAAGTAAAAGAATTTAAGTAGTTCTGGGGCTCAGAAATTGATACCCCAAAATATGGTGCTTTGACATGCTGAACTGAAGAAGAAGCCACAAGTTCTCTATGACCTTCTCCTCTATCTCCTGTTTCTTAATCCTCTGTGTCTCCCAAAGCCCAAGATGGAGTTGTTCTCTGTAGTTTCTTATCTGCCTAAAGTCCAGACCTGACAAATAAAAAAAACCCAACAATTTCCTCTGATCTTTTCTCTGAATATTCATTAACTGAACTCATATTGCAGGAAGAAAGACTGAAGTCAACAACTCTGGACAAACTTTTGTTGCAAATCACTGTCCACGCTGCAGGCCCAACAGACATTGTCCTAGGCCACTGTATGTTCTTCAAGCCCACGGAATTCTCCTAAAAATAATTCATTATCCTCTTACAATTATCCACAATTCCTCATCTTCTCCTACCTAAGAAGTTGAGTATACAAGCATCTGAACCCCACTGGGATATTGGACAGTCACTCTGTGATTCTCCCCTTGAGCATAGTAGTAATACATTTGTGTTATTTTTCTTCTATTAATCTGCCTTTTGTGAGCTGATTTTTCAGGGAACCTTCAGAGAGTGAAGAAGAAGTTTTCATCTTGGCCCCTACAGTATTTGACACATTTTTAAACCTCAGTGGAGGAAACTCCTAGGCTTTATGAGTAGGCTGCCAATTTCTAACAAATGCTATGACTGCTGTGGAAGACAGAGATTTCCTTTCCCTCAATTTTTACTTTCCAAGAAGGCTCCCTTCAGCATCTATATTCCTATTTTCCATTGTAAGACTGAAATAAGCTGGTCATAATGAAGAAGAAGGTAATCTGCTTCTATCATTCAAAGGCTGATAGTAATATATTATTTTCACCCCAAACTATAAACTAAACAAACAGGTCAACCTCCAGCTACAATTTATCTTTAATATAGGCTTTTTTTTTCCAGATCTCTGAATGTGCTAACATACATTGCAAATATCAAATACAAAGTGTACTCTAATTCCAGTATTTTATCATGGAGTCCTCTCTCTTAAAACAAAGCAAAAAAAAAAGAGCATTGCATGAGACGTATTTTGGCATGTGTTGGATTCCTAATTCTCTCAGAGTTCTCCATGAGCCGTCAATGAGTCAGTGAAGTACTTTTTAACCATACTGCTTATCAGGGCTACTGCTGTGGTTTAAACTCAAATCCATTATTTCCCTGACTTTCCCATTGGTATCGAATTACCCAGACTTCTTTCTCTGTAACCTTTCTACTCAGAAATAATTACAAGTAGTTTCATTTGCTGAACAGTTTACCAACTATCTCATTAAAAACAGCTTGTTAACTTAGAAGAAACCACAAATATGCTTTTTATAAACCATTATAAGTAAAACTTCAGTGACCCATGTGCTGTGTTTTATAGGGAGGGAACATGACCTTTTCCCTCTTCCTCTAGTAGTATTACCTTCTGTGTGAAATAATTTCACTAAGTTAATACTTACATTCTTGGGTTAGTTGCTGCTGTTGTTTCTGAATTCTTAGGCAAATGTAATTATGGGTTATTATGAAGTCATTCTAGACTCCTTCTCTTCATACTTTCTCTCTCCCTCTCATACACACACACTCACAGACAAAATGAGTAGGGAAATAACACAACTTTTTTTCCTACTGTATTTTCATAATGCAGAAAGCTTCTGTGATCAAATAGGTGGGAATTTTTTCTCACCAAGCAAGCTCAATTCTCACTCAAGTACCAGCTGTGTGTACCCAAAGTCAATTACATTCTGACTCTATCTGGAGATAGCATCGAGTCCCACAGATTGAGAGTTCAGTTTCACAGTGATGCCCCCTACTTCAGACACCAGATGTGAGTCCAAGCTTCCAGACCTTCTGATTGACTGGCTATAAATTGGGGTTCTAATTACTCTCTTTTCCGGTTCAATTAATTTGCTAAAGTGACTCACAGAACTCTTAGAAACACTTGACTTATGTTTACCTTCTTATTATGAAGCACACTTTAAAGGGTACAAATAAACATCCGGATATACAGTGTGGAGTCTAGATGGGTCCCAAGCATAGGAACTTCCTTCTTCGTGGAGTTGGGGTGCACCAACCTCTCAAAACCTTGATGCTCTTGTTTACCAATCTGAAAGCCCCCTAGATTCAGTCCTTTTGAGTTTTTTTTTTTTTTTAATCAAGGCTTCATTACACAGGCATGAATGATTAAGTCATTAGCCATTGGTGATCAGCTTAACCTTCAGCCCCACTCCCCTCCTTGGAGGTTAGGAGCTGGGGCAGTTACTGCAAGTTCCAACCATTTAATTGTGCCTTGGTCTTTGTGGTGAAAAGTCCCCATCCTGAAACTATATTGGAAACCCCATCCATCAGCCATCTTGCTTACATACAAGGGATATTCTTATCATTCTGGAGATTCTAAGAGTTTTAAGAGTCATATGACAGCAAACGGGAATAAAATCCAAATATATATTTCACAATATCACATGTGTGCACTTACACACGTGTTTTCTCTGTTCGCTGAAGGCACATGTTCCATGTTTAACTTTTCGTTTCCAAAACTTTTTCTGCAATAGTTCCTATATTTTAGTATTACAAGTGTTTATTTGAAGAAAAGATTAAGCTAATATTTATTAATCAGTCATTTTAGTGCTTACATTATGAGACAGTCCAAATATGTTATATTTTAATCTTTACTACAATCCAAGCAGGAAGGTATTATAATATTATCTCCTCATTATATAATGAAGAAAATAAGATACATGAAGATTATATTACTTGCTGAAAATCATGAGTCACGTGGACATGATTCCAAAGATGAAACATAAGTCTAAAGGTTTCCTTTCATACATATTCTGATTAAAATCCCCTTCCTGCCTCAAGTTATATATCAAACTGTTTTATCTTAGTTCTTTCTCACTTTGATTAGATTTCTATATTCAGACCATTTCATCTTCATGGGCAAATACAAAACAATTTTCCCATCATTTAGAACCAGAAAATATTATCTGGGGCCCACACAATGAAATACAAAAACAAGAACAAGTAGAGCAATTCCAAGAAAGAATTAAAAACAAGAAAAAAGTTATTTGGCAACATGCCTTTTAAAAATCATGAAATCATTATATTTCCTCAGGTTTTATTAAGGAAGAGTTGAGAAATAGCTGTCTGAAGAAAATACCTCTCTAAATTTTGTAAACAACACTTTATTAAAAAACGATTTACTTTTCTTTTTAAAATTTATTTTGCCTTGTCTTGGGAGGATTCTTGTGCAAATGATTTATTGAGAGTGTATTCTCAAGAGAAATCTATGGAGAAAGGATGTAAAATAGGATTGGGCAGGGGAAAAAGGTAGGTAAAAATTATAGTTTAAGCAGAAGATTAGCTTCCGCTTGGTCTCACAAGGGACTTGTGCAAGATTGTCCACTAAGAGGCAGGGGAATGGGCTGTTTTGTATCATAACAGTCGATAATTTTAGCCTACCATGAGCCATCTCAGGAAGAAGTTAGCATAAATGCCAATGCATCTCTCAGCTACGTGGTTTCCATCAGTGAAAGAAAATCCTCCCTAGGAAAAGAAAGATAGAGGCAGCTCTAGTATGATGATTGCCCCTACCTAGTAAATGAGATCTAGGTGGGATGTCGACATTAACTGATATACATCTTAAATAAGAATCTGTGTGATACAACTTTTTAGAGCTCAGAACATAGAAAAACATTGTTTGGTAAGTATGTCTTTTTATGACTAGGATATAAGGACAAAATATGATACCTATCACATCATTCTTTTCGCAAAGGCTGCCATGAATTCTGTGCTAATTTCTTAGCCACACCCATCTTTAGAAAAGGTTTCTGGTGCAATTATGCCCTTCAGTTTTGCAAATCTTCAACTATATATTTTTCATCCTTTTATTATTATTTTAAAGGCCTGATTTTACACGTTGCTTGTTTCGTTGTGAGTTATTTTAGATATTTTATATAACTAGACTGGATGAATACTAAAGTTAAAAATAAGGAAATATATTAGTCCATGGCATAAGACAAATATGGATAAATGCAGTAGCTTTCAACTAGAGGACTGATGTAATCATAAAACTACATTTTTTTCAACAGAAGACTCCATTAAAAGCAACATTCCTAAGACAGAGTTTACTACAGTGCTCATTTTGCATAATAAGACACATTTTAATTTCATCTTTAACATTTATTAAAATAATAATTCTTTAAAATATTTTTCACAAAACAATTATGGAAATATTATCAAGTTCAATCATATTCTAAAAACCTTTAATTTAAGGAAAGCACCCATTGGTCTTGCCAATGATTATTTTATTTAACCAAGCACTTAAAAATGACAAGGTCAGAGCCTTGGATGTGACATTTAAACCCATTGAACGCCCTAAAACAAATTATTCATTATTCACAAATCCAAAATAAAATAACAAGGTCAAAAAAGTTCATCCCCCAGATTTACAACCTGAACAACTTATTAAGCTTCTATAATTATCTTGGTCTTATCAAAAGCCACCAACCCCTAGTCCAGCCCCACTCTGGTCATCTAGGTCATTTTATCCTTTTGCCATTTCTTAGAAAAATTAATCATCAAGAACTATTGCACCATTTGGGGACAGGAAAAAAAAAACAAAAAAGCAAATAGTCAAACATTATTAAGAAAGCAAACAAGGTGAACTCTGTGCAAAATTATGAAGTCCAACTTGATTACTCCAACTTCCTTTTTTTTATTCCCACTACTGAAGTCTGTGATCTGGAAAGAATGATACGCTGTTCTTATTGTGAGATACAGTCAGCTGTATAGACTGTAGACTTCTAATATGTTTGTTTGGAAAGCTTTTTAACCAAGGTGGTTGTTGCATGGATAACCCCAAGTACTTCTGCTTTGGGGAAACAACATTTGCTTTAAGAGTCACATAAAATGAATTGTAACTCCATCCCATTTACTGTAGGAAGTTTATGTATTAATCAAGATTTCTAAGAACTTTTCAGTGTTAAGAGTACATTTTCGGTTTCTTCTCACATTATCACACTCATGGCTTACCTCTAGTGGCTGCTGTCTGCTCTCTGCCTGCCTCTTCCCCCCAAAATACTCCAAAAAACTGCTTCCCTTATTTTTTATAATGACATTAACATAAATTGTTTTAGGTAGCAGAGCTTTGCTAAAGGTTTGGTGTAACAGTGGAGATTACAGGAGAAAATAAAACCATGTAAAACCTAATGTTGAATATTAGACATATATGTTGTAAACTTACTCAGTCATTTTTACTTTCATAATTTCCTTTTTACTCTGAATACATTTTGAGAAGTATGGGAAAATGTCCTAATAAAAAATTAACAATAATAATAATTTCAAAAAATACTTTAGTATAGTAGACATTGCTGCATATTTTGAGGAATTACTTATTTAATATTCACCAAATGCACAGGGAGTCAATATTATTTTCATGCTTTAGATGAGTAATACACCAGTAGAAAATCACTGGAAATCATGAAGCTCACAGGCTTTATGGAACACCAACACAACAGAAAATATAAATAAATGAAGGAACCAGATAACAACCTATATGATGAATAGAACAGTATGTACATAAGCTGAGATTTACAGACATCAACTTGTCCAGCTCAAACTAGTAGTAAGTGATAGAGTTGGAATCTGAACCATCTGATCTTGAAGCTCCTTTTAAAAAATTGGGAATTGTAGATTGGATGGCACTCTACTGCCTTAAGTGGATGTATAATGGACGCTTTATCATTTGTCAGATTTGTTGGAGCACAGAAAAAACATAGATGTTTGAACATCCTCTCACCTCAGCTTCCCAAAATGCTGGGATAACAGGAATAAATCACCGTGCCCAGCCAGGAAGCTTAGTTTTGACAGGCATCAGAAGGAAATGATGTTAATTATTTTAGCAGCAGCAGCACCATATGCAGAAAGTGTTTTGTTTTGTTTTGTTTCTTGATAGAACTGTTCTATCAGTAGCTTTATGATAAGTGCTTCACGGGTATAAGGACAATGAAGGTCTCTAAAGCAAAGCTCAGTGCCAGGAGGTAGAAATGAAAGATCTCCTCTCTTGGAAGATTTTATAAATTAATTGCAGTTATTTCTCGCTTGTTGAACCTGTCTGTAGACCACAATCAGTCAAACTGAGTTTACCCTTGAGTTGAGAATCAATTAACATTGTTAATTTACTATTAAAGAAAATTGATAAGAAATGTCCTAGTAAATATATACTAACTGGTTGGTGGGGGGAGAGCAGGCTCTAATTTGTATCATTTGGCAATTTCTGTTGTGTAAATACCTCCATTGTGGTAAGTCCTGAGCTAGTACCATGGCATCACTGAATACAGAGTTGAGAAGAAATGCAACATAATTAGCACTAAAGAATCTTAAGAAACTTTTCCAGAACACTACTAGAAAGCTCAAGGAAAAAAATGGACATATGCAAGATCATAAAGTTTTTAATTTAAAATTACAACCCAGATGATCTGAATTCTTAACTAAAGCCCATCTCACACAGAAGGATTTGCATGTTCAGTCTCATCCTTCACATTGTTCTATTAAAAAAAAAAATAGGTATTGACATGGTAGGTGCAACAGCAGAGTGAAGGGGGGAGGTAGTTATCTTAGAGCCCTAAGGACTTTGCAGTGCCTGAAGACATGTTGGAGAATTGTGCTGGCTCTTTATCTCATGCATTCTCCCATGTATAAGGTGATTTCTTAGGTCAGAAAAACAAGCTGAGCTTTCTCTGATAGTAGAGATAAACACCAAATCAATTTCTTCCAGCAAGGAAGCCCAAAACATAATTTAATTATAAGACAGTGTAGGCAGAATTGTGAATATACATATGGTATTTGAAGTATACGCAAACTAAATTCAATTATTGACTTCACTATTTACTGACACTAATTCTTTGGGAAATATAATCTCTCAAAACTATAAAGCCGCCGGGCTCGGTGGCTCAGACTGTAATCCCGTGCTTTGGGAGGCTGAGGTGAGTGGATTGCCTGAGCCCGCAGGTTCGAGACCCGCCTGGAAAACTTGGCGAGACCTCGTCTCTACAATAAAATAAAATCAGCCGGGCGTGGTAGCGCGCGCCTGTAGTTCCAGCTACTCAGAAGGCTGAGGCGGCAGGATCGCCGGAGCCCAGCAGGTTGAGGCTGCGGTGGCCGGGAGCGGCCACTGCACTCCAGTCTGGGCGACAGAGTGAGACTCCAACTCAAAACAAAAACAAAAACAAAAACAAAAAACTATAAAGCCAATGAAATTTGGATATCTACTCAATATTATCACAGATAAAATTTAACGTGATCATGATTTTGAACACATTGCCTGGCACATAGTAAATGGTCAATAAATGCAGGGTTCTATTATTACTGGTAAGAATATTATTGCTTCACAATACTATTTTAAGAAGAGTCGATTGGAACTGGAGAAGAAAGCTATGATGACCATAATCAGTGAAAAATTTGGAGAAATACATTTATCAATCTGAATATATGTTTGCCCTATAATGTTCTGTATGACTGTACTTCTATCCCTGAATCTTCCACGTATTTTTTTAAAATTCTCTTTATTACAGTTTCAGACTAAAAAGACAAAGCCTTAGTTTCAATCTGAAAGTCACATCTTTCTCTAAGGCTGTGTGATTCATTATATAATACTCAAAACCAGGTGACCTTGGGTAAAGTATTCCAAACTCTGATTTGATTTTCTTACAGCCTATTTACCATTATACCTAAATGAATTGCCCAAGCTCTTTTTGGTTTATTAAAATCACAATTAGACAAATTTTCAAGGCATATTGTTTCTAACAAAGCTTTTATATCCATTTGTGCAAAACTCATAAATATTCAAAAGATTATGTTTCAGAAAGTGTCCCAGCTTAATACTAACTGATATATCTCAAGTAAGCAACATTATAGAAGTCCAGTGTTTGTTGAGTTCATTAAAATTTTTTAATTTTTCTTTACAATTCGCCAATTGGTAAGTTAGAAAAAAATGATACACACTAGAGACAATATAAAAGGTCTATACTTTCAAATCTTTTATCTAACAGTCTGCTAGAAAGCTTGGCCTAATTACTTTTCTCTATTTAAAAATGTCCAAGCATGTTGGAGTTTAGTTAAGTGATTCTGATTTTATTATAAGCTCCTTAGGAGAAGCACTCTAGGGTGGCTGGCCATGCGGGTTAGGCTATCTGCTTAATTGCCTTGATTGCAGAGCCTTCTCTAAAGCAACAGGCCAGGTAGTGCTAGTATTGTATTTGGAGATTTCTGCAATGACACATTTTCATGTTTAAATGTTTTGGTGCAAATTTTAAAGTAGTAGTAACAGATATGCTCTGTGAAATATGCCATTTCTTGAAACAGCAAGGTCTGTGAGTGTGTCTAATAGTTACAAGCACAGGGTTTGAAATTTGGCTCAGTCCATTACAAGCTGCACAAGTTAACTAAAATTCTCTGATCTTCTCTATTCTTTTTTCTGGCTAATATGACCAAGTTGACTAATTTGCAAGTAAATTAGAATCTATTGAGTGCTACAAAAGGACAATTATAATTGGCAAGGCAATGGAACTCCTTTATTCTGGTATTATAATGAAATTGATTCTAGAATGTACATGATTTCTAAATCTGCATGCCTTATCTTTTCTGTCAGCATTGCTCACATCTTCTTTTATCTTTCTGGTTTGGAAGAAACTTGAGGGTGGTTACTGTCTTGATACTGTCAGTATTCCTCCAGGTTGTGCAATACTTAGCTGTTTGCACCATAGTATGAGGAGACATTCTAAAGATTTCTAGTATTGTTGCTCTTTTTTTCTCTTCTAAACTCTATCTAACTATGGCGAGTACGTGTCTGTGTGTGTGTGTGTGTGTGTGTGTGTGTGTGTGTGTGTGTATGTGTGTCCACTAGGTAGATGCAAGGGAGAAAATGGAATATTTATGAAGTGACACCTCTTTAACCCCTAGTTAACCTTGTTATAATGCTCATTCAATTTATTTCAGTTCCACAAACAGAATTAACAGTGTACATGTCCAGTCTCCTTACTTTTCTTGTATGCAGTGTTAAGCCCTTGCTAAAATGCAGAAATAATTATTTAATATATGGATCAGAATCTGAATGTCTTAGAAATGAAATGAATAGAAATAATCTTGTTTTGCTCCTCAATTTACAGACATGGATGCAGTTGCTCAGAAATATTGAGATATGATCAAACAACAGGACTATTGATGTCAGAAATAATCATCTCTAAATCCAGATGTATAGGCCTTGCTTCTACTTTATGGTTCTAGAAACAGATTTTTTTTCTTTCATTTTTTTGGTAGAATATCAATCTCAAACTGAACAATAGTTAAAAACATAATATCTGTGTACAGGCTGTGAATTACAGGCACACTAATAAATTATAAGAACTCCAAAAAAGATTATTTAATTTAGGCAGTTACCGATCTGATACTGGCTTCTGTTTTGTTTTTCTGCATCTGGTTTATACGTAGGCAATATTTCCCTCCGACTGGAGAAGCAGTTGCAATTCTCAGCTGGGGGCTCTGCCTCTTACTCAGGCTGCAGGTGGTTAAGGTTCTCACCTAGCGAGCACTCAGGTGAACATCTGCCATGGTATGTCATAGCTGAGGGGGGCATGTCTCCCACTGTTCTCATTCTGACAAAATAGCATGATGTGAGTAGCACAGTTTACAACTACCTGAGACTAATACTCACAATTGTGAGTCACTAGAGTATTGATTTTCTCTTTCCCCTACTTTACCTGACTGGATTTTATAAATATAGTTTATTTGTGGGTTGATTAGAGTATCCTTTATGTTAAATTAAACATCATGGTCTACTTAAATGAACCCTTAACTCAGCGAAAACTACCTGATTTCAAGTCTCAGTAGGTCACATGCTAGATGGGGACATGGAAGCAAATTGGTCAAGCTATTTCCTTACCTATAAAGGGAAACTCAAGTTTCTTCCACCACAAGGAGTTATTTTGTATACCTGATGAGATTTCCTCATTCATTTATTTAAGAATTATTTGTTGAATATAGCCTGTCAGGAAATTCACTAGGTTGTGGTATAGAGTGGTGAAAATAACTAATGCTTATGTAGCACTATAATTATGAAGACTTTTTTTTTCAAAAGATAATATATTAAAAAAAAAGTTGGCTCTGGACAAATCAAGAGTTTACAGGCATTTGGATATTTTCTTGCCAGATAAGCAAATATCGCAAATACAATTAATATTTAAAATTATGGTCCTAAAGCTATTGAAAATCTTGAGAAAACTTTTACACTACAGGGAGTTTTACTGCTATTAACTCCTTCACTTCCTTAGTGGTTATGTTTAATCAGTTTCCCAGTTCTGGAAATAAATGATGCTGTGCACAATTCCTCACATTAATCCTATTCTTTTTAGTCCCACTGTTACCATTGAAATTCAGATCCCTTACCCACATGTATTTTAGCAAAACTCTCTGGGCTGACTTCACTGCCTCAAGTCTATATCTTTTTAGCACATAAAACACGATTATCTCTAGTTATTCATTTAAAAACATTGAGAGTGTCACTTGACTGCACAGAAGCCTTCTAAGCATGTCTTCTTTCAATTATAGCAAATTCAAACTTTTTAGCATGACATTCAAGACCCCCCGCATTTTCTCCATTATATGCATCAGTACTTGCCTAGCCAAGCCTTTACTTCATTCAAACTCAAGCATTCATTTATTTATTTATTCAAGAATCCTCTAAGTTCAAGCCATTACTAAACACCCATATGTTCTTGACTCTGCCACCTAGTAGACTGGATAGACTACTTAATTTATCTTAAAGTTAAGTTACAGTATCACTTAAATGAGGATTGAGGTCACCTTCACACAAGAGAGGATAACTGTGAAGATTAAATATTATCATATACCTAAGGTATAAGCAGAGTGCCTGACAAAAACAACTGTTAATATGTAATTCTAGCCGGGCTCGGTGGCTCAGCCTGTAATCCCGCGCCTTTGGGAGGCTGAGGTGAGTGGATTGCCTGAGCCCGCAGGTTCGAGACCCGCCTGGGCAAGCGAGACCTCATCTCTACAATAAATCAAAAAATCAGCCGGGCGT
>CAUYQG010137154.1:0-15333 GCA_963574415.1 Tarsius wallacei | reverse complement strand
CACCACCACACCTGACTAATTTTTTTTACATTTGTAGAGACAAGGTCTTGCTATGTTGCCCAGGTTGGTCTTGAACTCCTGACCTCAAGAAGTCCTCCTACCAGGCTGGGCATGGTGGCTCAAGCCTGTAATCCTAGCACTTTAGGAGGCCGAAGCGAGAGGATTACCTGAGCCTGGGTGACAGAGTGAGACTCTGACTCAGGAAAAAAAAAAGTCCTCCTACTTCAGCCTCCCAAAGTGCTGGGATAACAGGCATGAGTCACAGTACCTGGTGATTTCCTTATTTTTGAAGGCTGAATAGTACTCCATTGTGTGTATATATAGCCTTGGCTCTTACCACTGTGCCTCAGGCTCTGTGAAGGAGAGGATCTGCATAATTGCATTAGGAAGGTCCTTAGACTGTATTCCAGATCCTTCCTTTGGGATTGTGCAGCAAGGCTGCCAAACTCCATGCAGTGACCTCTGACACCAAACTACCTGGAATTGAGCCAAACCTCACAGGATAAGAGCACAGTCCTCCACACTTCCCTCACTTCAGACACCAACTGCAAATTCAGGGTTCCTCAGTCCACCCTCACTGCTGATGAAATGGCTGCAAATTTGGGAGCTCCCACTACCCCTCAGGTTCTGTAATTCACTAGGTTGGTTCACAGAACTCAGGAAAGTGCTATACGTAAGGTCACAGTTTTATTATAGAAAAAGAATCCAAATTAGAACTAGCCAAAACAGGAGATACAAAGGAGGAGATCTAGGAGAGTCCCAAACATGAAGCTTCCATTGTCTTCCCCCCGAGTATGTCACCCTCTCAGCACCTTGAAGTATGGCAAAATGCAGAGTATTTTCAAAGCAAGGAGGCTCACCTGAGCTTTGGTGTCCAGAGTTTTTATTGGACTTTCATCACATAGGCACATTGATTGAATCATTGCATCTTGAACTCATCCTTCAGGCCTCCTTCCAGGAGCCTAGACTGATACCACAGTGTTCAGTGGGTGGCCAGCCCTCAGCCTGAGTGATCCTATCAGCAAAAACTATCTTGTGGCCCACCATGAATCATTCACTATCATAAATACTGGGGCCCAGCATGAATAACAAAGAGACTCATATCACTTGGGAAATCCCTAGGAATTTGGGGCTACCTCACAGGAACTGGTGACACAGACCAGCTAAATTTTTTATTCCAGGCGTTTGTAGCCAGATGGACCTCCCAAGAGCCAAGACAAAGGCCAGACCTCTGGGTAAAGTTGATTCTTCACTACACAGAGCAGGAGAGAGTTTATGTAGTTGCTTCCAGGACAGGTGGATTAACTATTATGTGGGATATAGTGGAGCAGAATCTCCAGTTAAAACAGGAGTGAGCTTGTTGAGAGAGCCGATACGCGGGAGTTCTTCTGCCAAATGGAACACAGAGGGAGAGCTGGAGGGAAGGGCAGGTTCTGGAGTGTCCAGAAGGCAAAGGATCAGCCATTGATGTGTTCGGCAGGTGTGTTTCTGAGCACCTGCTCGGGGCCAGACCTTGGGCTTGAGGCTCTGGGGGCAAAGATGGTGAGTCAGAAAAGGAATGTTATGTGGGAACCTTTAGCTCAGAAGCAGAAGGCAGCTTGTCTTGTTTGTTTCAGTGGTTGAATGTGGCCGTGGGAAAAGGGATAAACTTTGCAGAACATCAGGAGTGACCAGATCTCCTCAAAGGGCAGAAGGAGAAGATGGGTTGTCCTCTCCTGCAGTGAGAGCACCATGGTGGCTACAGGTGTGGTTGGCTGGACAGAGGTCAGGAAGGTGAGTGTCTGCACTGTCAGGGACAAAGAGGAGGGCAGCAGCCACTACCACCATGAAGGAATCTCCAAGCCTGCAGGAATCGTGGACAGGGACCGGGGGGTGGGGGTGGTCAGTGGCGGGGCAGGGCAGGCACCAACGTTCAGGAGGGAAGTTGAAGACTGCCAGGCTCTGGCTATGTCCACCCCAGACCCCTTCCCTTACCCTACATGAGAGCTGAACACCTTCGCGGCTGCAGTTTTCCTTCCAAGCCCCGGAACATAGTAGTTATGAGCACTGGGTTTTGAAGTCCAGCAAACAAGCCACTCTGACTATGGGCAGATCACTCACTCTCTCCAGGTCTCAGTTTCTTTATCTGTGAAATGGGAATGATGTTGCTCTTCTTTGTTGGATTCCTGTGAGGAGCAAGTGAGAGATTCCATGGAAAATACGTGTCACGTGTCATCCATGAAGGATGTCTATCACAAGAGGCTGCCACAGCACACAGTGCTTGAAAGTAGACTCTGGGCCCAGGTAGCCCGTCAGGCCTGGCTGCTCTGCTCCCTGGCTACATGATCTTGGGGCACATCACTCAGCCTCATCTGTAAAATGATGGTTGTACCTGTCTTGTGAGGTTGTTCTAAGGAATAAAGTTTCAAGTTACTTAGAATAATGCCTGATGCGTAGTGAGTGCTGTGTGAGTGACAGCACTATTATTATTATTAATCGCTGTTAATCATATCTTTGGTTGGTCGAATGACTGGGATCCTTAATCTATTAGGAAAACCCACGTCTGGACAAGGCGGTGGAAGCGCCACAGGTTCCTTCTGGATGTGTCCCCTTTTCAGTCTTTGAGTTGCTGTCCTTGTTTCTGGTGAGTCGCGGCAGCTACCCTGCAGCCTTCCTACTTATGAATCTGGGTTTGTTGCAGGAAACAGACACTGCTGTGGGTACTTCAGTCAGAAATGGATTTGATGCAGGAGAGTAGGTGCTTATAAAAATGTCGGGAGGACTAGAGGCACAGGCTCCAGGGTGGGCCAGAACTCTAAAGAGCTGACCCCCCAGGAGAACCACCACTCCTTAGGCTGCAGTGAGGGCTGCCCCAGTAGGCTCCCAACACCATGAAACACGCCAGAAGAATCCTCCCCTGAGGCCCACAGCCCAAGGGGACAGGAAGATGGCATCTGCCACCCTTCTGCCCTCCACTCCTCACTGGTGTGCATCTAGTTGGAGAAGTGAGACTATGGTTTCAAGGGAGTCAGAAACTAGGTGTTTAGCTAGAAGGAGAGAGGAGTGGCAGCTGGGCAGAGCAGCCCAGTTTCCATGGACCTGGCCTATTGATTCCTGCTTTCCCATCCATCCCACAGTCCTGGCTTGCATCCCCTCTTCCTGTCCATTGTGCAGGACAGCACACAGGACGGCCCTTTCCAACGCCTCATGGACTAGTCATGAAACAGGGAAGACTTCTGCGAGGGAGGGATGTTGAAGCAGAGGTTGGGGTTGGTGGGCTTTAGCCAGGAGCAGGAGCTGGTAGGGTAGGGAGAGTCCAGGCAGGGAACAGCGCAGGCGCTCACTGAGCCTGGCGGAACTGGAGAAAGCCAGGGTGCCCAGAGGGGAGTGGGCGGAGGGAACCAGGCAGAGCGTCACGGGCATCCCCTGAGAGAGGCAGCTGGCGTGGATCGGGTGGGACTGTGGTAAGGGCAGCAGTGGATTTATTTGAGAGTCTTTCAACCTGGCACCGTGTCAAGACCAGGTGTCCTGGAGCCAGCAGGACCTGGCTGGTTCTGAACCCCGGTCTTGGGTGACCCGGGAAAAGTTGCCCTGCCCAGGCTTCTCTGTGAAACTGGGCTGATAATAGGGTGTGGGAAAAGGGCGTGAGGTGGCTCATGTGAGTGTTTGGTGGGGCACCTGTCTTGTAGTAAGCCCTTAGAAAACTTCAGCCATCACCATCATCATCGTTAATACCACTTAGAACTGGCTGAATATGGGGGGGAGGGACAGTGAGAAGTCACAGATGCCCCCAAGTTTCTGGCGTGGGGAGCTGCCACTCGCAGAGATGGCAGGTTAGGAGGCAGGCAGTGGGGAGGGAGCAGGAGCTGGGGGGCCGGGCTGGGCCGGGCTGTGGCTCTCCGTGGTGGAAGGGTTGTGGCCTGGAGGTGCTGACACAGAGGGTGACTAAGCCCCAGGGAAGAAGTACTGCCAGAGGGTGAGAGAAGAGAGGGGACAGGAGATGAGCTATGCATTCCAGTGATGCCGGGAGGTGGAGGCAGAAGAGTAGGCAGGCAGCAGAAGCCCATGATGACTTGCTAACCAGTGACGTCGGAAGATGACTCTGAGTGTGGACCATCTCGCTGCTTTGGGGTGCAGGCTGCCAGAGGATTAAGGCTGGTTACTGGTTACATGTTGAATGGGCTACCCTGGAGCACAGGCTTCCCCAGCTCACACACGACACGTGAAAACACACACACCCATCTCTAGTCCACCCCAAAGTCTCTACCTTCACAGTGGCCAGAATTTCATGACATGGTGTCTCAGGTTGGTGGTGGTGGGGCAGGGTGGGGGTAGGGATGAAACAAAATTGGCCAAGGGGCGCTCATTGTTGAAGGGGGGCCAGGGCTACCAGGGAGTTGAAGGGGCTACCAGGGTGTGTGTTTGAGATTTGCTATAATAGAAGACTTTAAAAGCATACATGGATAGCAGATTTAAATATATTTGAATATATTTAGATATTCAAATATTTAACATATATTTAAATATGCATTTTAAAAACATGTCGATGTACGTTTTTATTGATATAGCGGCCACTACCTGCCCCTGCAGCCCCCAACAGCTTCCTTTCCCTCTGGGGCACTTACCACCACCTGACACGCTGTGTACCGTCTTGTTAGTTTATTGTCTCCCCGCTAGAAGCAGTCTTGTTTTGCTGAGTGGATCTCCAGCACCTAGAGCAGGGCCTGGCACCAAGGAAAGGCCTCAATACATACTTGTTGAATAAATAAATGGAGTGCCATTTCAGAGGGGCAATAGAGACTTGGCCTAAGGAACAACAGCAGAAGTCAGGACACAGCTGGGACTTGAAGTCAGGTAGATTTTACCATGAGCCCCTGGCTGCATGTTCTGCCTGTGTCCATGAGAGTGCAGACGCAGGGGGGACCCATCCAAGGGCACAAGGACCAAGAGGAGGAGGTAGCCTTGGCAGGCAGGCAGGGGCATGGACTCCAGCTTTTCTGAGCTGTGATGAAGCAGCTATGTAGACTTCTGACGCTCTTTTCTTTGAGAAGCTGGTAGAAGGTACTCCCAAGAGAGGCAGAACTGCTGAGAAGTCTGCAGGAACCCTCCATCTGTCCCCAGGGCACCGATGTCACTTCAACCTCAGAGCAAGACTGGCAGTCCATCCTTTCTCATTTTGCTTTCCCCAGCTCCCTGCCCTAGCCTGGCAGGCAAGGGCCTGGTGAAGATCCCCAAGAATGCAGCATCATCCCCTCTCTTTGGCAGCGCAGGACCCAATCAGCCCAAGAGAGTGCAGCCTGTGGGAGAGGGATGCCAGACCTCCTGCCCAGGCTGACATGCTGCCTCCCAGCCACTGGAGACCCCCACCTCCTCTCGTGAGAGAGCTGGCTCACCAGGGAGGGCTGAGACTGAGCTGAGGAGGCTGCTGCTGGGCCATCACGGGGAAGGCCATTGGGTCTCTCATGGACCAGACAACAATTTCATGTTCTTCTTGCTTTTTAAAAATTAAGTTTTTCTGTCTCCCATTGGAAAAGGAATGTAGACTGGGCAAAATGGCTCACACCTGTAATTCTAGCAACTCAGGAGGCCAAGGTGGGAAGATTGCTTGAGACCAAGAATTCAAGAGTAGCCTGAGCAACACAGTGAGACCCTATTTCTCTAAAAAAAAAAAATTTTTTTTTTTAATTAGCCAGATGTAGTGAGTGACATGTGCCTGTAATCCCAGCTACTCAGGAAGCTGAAGTGGGAGGGTATCTCGAGCCTGGGGGTTGCAGTGAGGCACCACTGCACTCCTGCCTGGGTGACAGAGTGAGACCCTATCTCTCTAAAAAAAAGAAAGAATGTAATCTCATTATAAAAAATGTGGGAAGGCCGGACATGGTGGCTCTCACCTGTACACCTGTAATCCCAGCACTTTGGGAGGCTGAGATGGGAGGATTGCCATGTGTGGTGGTGCACAACTGTAGTACCAGCAACTTGGAAAGCTGAGGCAGAAGGATTACCTAAGCCCAGCAGTTAGGGGCTGCAATGAGCATCTCACTGCACTCCAGCCTGGGTGACAGAGTGAGACCCCGACTAAAAAAAAGCGGGGAGAGGGAAACAGATCAGAAGAAAGAAGAGTAAGTAAATGAGAAATTACTTTCTCTAATGTGGCACCACAGCAGCTCTTCTGGCATAGGGCCCCGGGCTGGGTAGGAGATTGTGGACCCTCTGGCCTGTGTGGTCAACAAGCCATCAGTCTGTGGGTCTACAGGGGACGCATGGCCGCTGGGACCTTCCTCCCCTAAGGGTTTCAGGAAGAGGTGTCTGGGCCCCTGTACACTTGTCTGTGGTGATGCAAAGAGTGAAGCTGACAAGAGATGCTAAATTTAATTTTGGTGCCTGCGTCACCTCTGACCACACAGCAGCGTCTGCCTAGGCAGTGCTTGGCTGGAGGCGTTTCTGAATGACACTGCGAGACTCACTTTCCACAAGAGAAGGCATTGTCGAGGGGAAGGGAGAGACAGTAACAGAAAGTGAGGTCGTAAGTAGAAAATTGCTTCTGGGATTTCAAATGGCTTCGTCATGGGGCCCTCCCTTACTGCCGAGAAATCAGTTGATCTGGGAAAGTTCGTTGCAGACTCTTGCCTTGTTGCTTTTGGGTGGAGCTGAGAAGTGCACGAAGATAGTGGGGCTGTATTTTGGGCCATGTGTGGGAGGGTGGCTGTGATATAGCCACCGGTTTTGACACCAGATAGGAACCGTCCAGCATGTCCCTGGTCAGGCTTTCCTGTCTGGAACATGGTCAGCCTGGACCCTACCAGACCTTAGAAGGGAGGCAGCAGAGGGGAGGAAGAGGTTTTGAGTTTGCCAGCCAAATGAAGATAACTGAAGACACTTCCCTGTTGACCATCGTGAAAAAGTGACAGCCCACAGCTGGATAAATGTCAGCCTTCAAGCTGCTGCCTCTGTCACAAGGAAACAGCACAGAGGCCTTGGCCTTCTGGACCAGCTCCTTCTCATCCTAAGCAGTTCAGGGGCCTCCCTTGGAGAAACCCTAAAGTGACTTGACGTGTTTTCTGACACCTCATCTGAGCAGCAAACTGAGATGTTTGGTGCCGAGTTCACCGGAAATTCGCTTGTGTGTCTCACTTCTCACTTGAGCCCCAGCCCTGCTTCCAGTGAAACCTCCTGGGCCCGGGGTTCCTGGTGTGCCAAGGGGCTCCCCACTCCAAGCCCCATGGCCAGCATCTCCCCCCACTCAGCAAGCACTCTTATCTCTTCTCAATTCCCCATCTCTCTGGGCTGTCTTCAGGGCTTGCCTTGTGTATGAAAGAAGTTAGGCCACGTGGTCAGAGAAAACTCCCAGCAAGTGCCCCAGGGTGTCAGTCCCCAGGTAGCAATGCTCCCAGCAACAGTAGCTGGCACACGTGTTTTCTGCTTCTCTTTCTCCCTCATTCCTGACCAGGCCCATCTCCCTGCTGTTGGATCTGCTGTCACCCGCTGCAAGTTGGATCTGTGACTCCCTGCAAGGCATCCCTCATCCCTGGGGCCCGTGCCCTCTCTGGCTCGCCACACACAGCAAGTGAGCATGGGTCCCCCTTCCTGGGGGCCGCCTCAGAGGTGCAAGGAGCCAGAGCCGCGGTGTGGCTAAGGATGTGGCGAGCTGCGGACCCCTAGTGGCGGGGCCTGGGACGCCAGCCGCACTGTGCACACGCCCTGCATGCCCTCCTGAATGTGTGGAGCGGGAAAGCCTGAAGGACCCTCCTCCTCACCAGCCTCAATTGCAGTCTTTGTTCTCCAGGGACTCACAGGGAATTTCACTGGAAGAGTTTGCACTTCTTTTTGGATAGACAGGCCAATGCTCTGGCTGGGCAGAGAAGATGGGGTCAGAGATGATGCTACCGGAGGATGGGGTGCCAAGTTCTGTTTAAAAGGCTATTACTCTTCCAGGAAGATTCCTCTGGCTTTAAAGTCCTAGACTGGGTGGAGAGAGATGCTGAGATGCTGACTCCCATCTCCCTCCCCTGACTTGTTAACCTCTTCCACATCCCGGGAAGCCAGTTACTGCTCATCTGCAGAGGGTGACCTCCCAGGAGAGCATAACCTCTGCACACCCTCTGTTTTTATTTTTATTTATTTTATTTAAAAATTTTTTTATTTTAAAGATGTGAGGTACAATTCAGGGTTATGTATATAAATGTTTATTATGCAGGTATCCTGCCCTCTGTTTTTTAAGAGTTCTTTCTGGTGCTAAACCTTGAGTGCATGTGCTGTCTTGGTCATCACTAGCCCAGATGGCTGCTGCCATGCCAGGCCACAATGGTCCTCAGCAAATGTAGCAGGACTTAGCTGGTTCTGCCACCCCCTTGGCACCACAGAGCGTCCTGTCTCCCGCTCTGGACAGCCTGCTGGAGACTCAGCTCCTGTGCTCTATTCGCCCAGTCTCCTCTGGGCCAAGCATCCCCACGTGTCAGGCTTACCTTCTTCCTTCACCTCTCCCTGGGTACAAGTGAGGTGAGGAAGTGGAACCCAGTGGCTCCTGAGTCGTTGGCCACAGTCATCAGCCCCTTAGCCACGCCCCTACCATGTCCTCTGCTGCTGCCTGAACGACACATGGTGTGAGTTTCAGCCACTCTCATTGCCTTCTGAGCGTCATTGTGGGTATCCCACAGGGCTCTGGGTTCCCTGGGGAGGACGCCTGCCCATCCCTCTGAGTGTGAGACTGGTCCCTGATGGCCCACTACCCACTGCAAAAGTGTCCTGTTCTGGAGCCACCCTCTGCTTTGGGCACCCCCAAAGATTCGTGGTAGAACCCTTGCTGGTGTGTACGACTGTTAGCTGTGGCTTGATATACAGCCTGCTGGTCCCAGCGCCCCAGCTGCTGGCCGGGGCCAAGGGAGAAGCAAGAAGACCTGCTCTGAGGAGTGGTCTAGCCAGGGGCCTTTGGCCTCGGCTCTCTACTCCAGTTCCTCCGTGGTCTAGAGGCCATAAGTCAACTGATGCGTCTTTGTTCGCAGAGGTGTTGAGTGTACACTTCCTCATGAGAAGAGGCGTCCAGGAATGGAATGAGCTGTCCCTAGACAGTGAGCTTCCTGTCAGTGGGGGGTGCCCAAACAGTATTATAAAGGGAAATAGTGCATTCAGGCTAGATGACATTCAGACAGAAAGAGGCAGGGTGGTTACGTGTCTGGGTTTTGGAGTTGGAGTGTTTTGGGTCCAAACACTGACTTTGCTCCTTACCAGCGGTGTGACCTTAGACCAGCCACCTATGCTCTCTGAGCCTCAGTCCTCATCTGCCTCGAGTGTGTGGGTGGTGCCAGACACAGAGGACCACCCCTGAGGAGCTATGATCATGAGGTTGCCGCCTGCTCCAGATGCCCTCCTTGAACCTTGAGGTTCTGGCCCAAGCTTCCTCCTCCCCAACACAGGCAGCAGGCAGAAGTGGGGGCTTTCTCTGGGTCATGTTCCCCCACCCCCAGGGGATTGCTTTCTTCCACCCCAGGTCTTGTTCCTTACTGCACCCCGCCCCCATCCCAGCCTCCTCCTCCTACCCACCTGCCTTCCCACAGATCTCCTCAGAGTTTTGAGGCCACAGACTAGCATTCCCAAAGACCAAAATAAAAGGCAAACATGATTTGGCCAACTGGTTACCATCTTTATTTCTAACTTCGGTTTGACACGGTCAATGAAACAACTGGTTTAATGACCCTTCCCCCAACCCACAGCACCATCAGTGTTCTAGACTTCCCTCCTATATATTATTAACTCTGCTAATATTTAATACTTTAAATACAAGGAAAAACAATAAATTACTCTTTGGCTGAGGGCTAACTGTTGGCTGGCAGACAGGAGCGGCTGCTCTGGCCCTCTCTCCTGTCCCCTATCTCGGATGAGGCCCCGAGGCCCCAGGACCCCAGTGAGGTAGCAGAATTGTGTACACAGTACTTATGACCAGGGACTCCTAGCACCCACTGCTTTAGTGCTGGGGCCCCAAGCCTCTGGGCCCCAAGTGCTGGCAACCACAGTCTCCCCCACTCCAACACTGACAGACACTCGTTTAAATAACACACAATAATAAATAAGACCAAGAAGACGTATGCCTGTGCTGCTGTCTGCCCCAGTGGCCTCAGTGGGTCCCCCTCCCACCACATGGCTGGCAAGGGTGAAGCCCACTGTAATGCTACAGAGTGCTCTAAGGCAGGGGAGGGGTGTCAGGCACCATCTCCCCTTCATCCCCCGAGCCCAGAGTCCTGGACAGAGGAAGCCCAGCAGGTGAATTCCAGGCACCAAGGCAAGGGGCAGGCTGGGGTGGGTTGGCTGAAGGCTGGCAGCGCAGGCTGAGGTCTAAACTAAGGAAATCTTACCCATCCCACCCTCCTCCCCACCTCCCCAAGAAATTTCTGACATCTGAAAGAAAAATGAATCTGTAACTTAAATATTCAGGGCCTGTCTCTGCAAATAATGACGCTAGCTTTTCAGGTTTCAGTTCAACTTTCCACGGTGGTAAAGTCTCCTTAAATGTCTGAGCAGGTCCTTTATGAACTGGGCCACTTCAATTTTGGTGTCTTGAACGTGGAAGCTGGAAGCCTGCTGCAAGACAAAGAGGCCAGTGCATGAGTGGGATGCCAGAGGCAAGGATGACCAGCATCCGCCAGGGGCTTTCCAGGGACTGTCTTGTTTAGTTCTCACAAAAGTTCCCATGAGGTAGGTACTGTGGGTACCTATATTTTACAGATGTAGAAAGTGAGGCTTAGGTAGGAGTTGGGAGCCCTTGAGCCCAGGTCCTGTAAATCCTAAAGACCATGTCCTTGCTGCCACAGAGGCCCCATCCCTGGGTGGACACACACCTTGGCTTCTCAATCAGTTTCCTCTGGAGCTCCCAGAGTGAACCCAGGGCTGGCAGGAGTGGGTGTGCGGTGGGGTCTGAGAGGCTGGGAGAGACTTACCCCAGCCGAGGCCTT
Source organism: Tarsius wallacei (assembly GCA_963574415.1). Classification (NCBI taxonomy): domain Eukaryota; kingdom Metazoa; phylum Chordata; class Mammalia; order Primates; family Tarsiidae; genus Tarsius; species Tarsius wallacei. Next base: position 4,411 of record CAUYQG010137154.1, on the reverse strand, counting down.
GTGCAAGCAGAGTCCTTTCAGCATCCTCTGGGTCTTTTGGATGGCACTGCAACCCGACACGTTGCTCAGGGATGCCAGGGCTGCACAGTACTGCGGGGAGGGACCAGTGAGGTGTCAGGCCCTGCTCAGGCAGGTGCCTTCCATGAGTTTACAGAAGGATGGGGGCTGAGAGGCCTGGCCCGGGTGGGTCTGGGTGGTAGGAAAGGCCCAGATTACGAGGGGAGTGAGGGGAACACTTGATGCTTGCTTGGAATCCCCCAAACATGTGAGGGAGGCTCAGAGAGGACAAGTCCAAGGTCTACAGCCTCTGCCACCTCCTCCCCAGTGCCCAAGGGTCCTTACCACGTCAGTTGTCAGGTTGAGGCTCCACACCATGCTGCCATTGCAGAGAGGTGCCCCCTGAGGGAACAAGAAACAGTGAGTGCCAGCAGGAGTCTTGGGTTGCCCAGTCAGCCCAGGACAGGTATATGCACGGGCTCCATAAGCATCCCTGGTGTTGTGCGGAGGCAGGCCTGGCAGCCCCTCAACCTTCCTGAGCTTCATTTTCTGCTCTACACAGTCGGGGTGGGGCTGGGGACCTGTTATTTAGGGTCTTGGAGCTGAGAGAGAAAAATTGAGTGACACCACTGGCAAGAAACAAGCCTTGTGCGGAGCTTGCCATAGCCAGGGCCGGAGGGGAAGGGCTAGGGCAGGGCTGGGTGAGCCTGGGTCACTGTTGACCAAGATAATCAGATGGGAAGCACTGGGATTCTGGTATGTCAAATACCCTGCCACCGAAGTGGGGAGCACTGCAGCTAGGAGTGTGGACATCCCAGTGGCCTGGTTTGAATCCTGCCTGTCAGTTAACTTCTGTGAACCTGAGTCAGCAGAGTGGAGTCATCACACCTGCCGCTTGAGGTGGTTGGCAGCGACACAATGACACGTGAAGCATCTAGCGCCAGGTCTGGCATAGAGTTGGTGCTCGCAATGTGTGAGGTGTCACTAGTGGGGAGAGGAGCTGACTCTACTAATGAACCTTCCATAGCAATGGGCCTAACTGAGACGCTGTGAATAGCGGATGCATTCCTGGGTTCAAAGTCCAGTGGGCAAGGCCAAATGGCTCTGAGAGGGTGCTGCCACTTCTCCACTTTACTCTGTGCAGGCACGGCTGAGCGGGAGCTGGCAGTGGTGGCAGGGCCAGCCAGGGGAGCAGATGGTCCCTGGGTCTCTGCCAAACCCCTCATAGGTCCATCCATATTGCTGGGCCTGTCTCCTGACCTGGCTCTTCTCTCTCCTTTGTGGCTGGGCCCGGTTCCTGGTCCATGGTGATTCTTCCCGGCATCTTAGGACCAGGTCTAGCCTGCTCACAACCTCTTCCTGGGAGCCACCCACCCTGGCACCCTCTCAGCTGGGACCCTGGCCAGCTGATACTCACCTTCTGGTTCTGGGTGATGTTGACCAGCTCCTCGATGAGCTCCTTGAGGGCTGTAAAGTGAAGTACGGGGCCTGGGGAAGCAAGGCCACCAAGGCAGGTGAGAGCAATGAAAAGGGTCAACCAGAGCGCCATGGGGCCCAGAGCCAACACAGGAGGGCTGAGGAGCAGACACGCAGGCTGGCCTAAGTTGAGCGGCTTGTGGCCTTGGCCTCTTGCAGCAGCTTTTATAGGCCCAAGTGGTGACACCCGGCACCCTGGTCTCTGCTTTTTTGGGCACTATCTAAAAACCACATCTTTACTCATCTTGATTTTGCTTTGTGGAAAATCCAGCGTCACATAAAGGAGAGTTTGATTTCGTGTGGGCTTATTGAGAAGGATCTGGGGCACAGTTTCCAAGATCTGGATGGCCCTAATTCCGGGGGTAGAAGAGGGGCCCTGAGAGAGGTCTGGCATCACCAATGCCAGCTAAACTCTGACGGTTTTGCCTGATGACCACCCCAAGCACCTGGACAGCTGACCCAACTCTCAGCTCCTGTCGTCACACCCCTTTGGGTCACTGGAAGTGCTGGGCAGACAGTCTTAGTGGCACTGTGGCTGTAACCACAGTCTACCACCTGTAGGAACTGGGGGATTTCATTTTCTTTTCAATGACTTGGTCTCTTAAATCACCAAAGTAATACTTGCTTGGGATACTTGGGATACAAAATTCAAACAGGACAAAAGGAGAAGAGTGATATTCACCTATTTGGCCCACTTGGTTCCTCCATGGCCCCATTGTGGGAGGGATTGTAAAAAATTCAGATTCCCACTGAAAAAATCCAGTCAGATTCAGGGGTTCCTCCTGGGACCTTTGATGTTTTTCTTTTAAGATGGGGTCTCACTATGTTGCCCAGGCTAGCCTCCAATTCCTGGGCTGAAGTGACCCTCCCACTCCCAAGTAGCTGTGACTACAGGTGTGAGCCACTGTGCCGGGTTCCTTTGATTTTCAGTGTGCCATGGGCCACCCTGTGGGGAAATGCTTAACTGGACCAGCCTTAGGCTGCCAGCTGTAGCCCAGGTCAGAGACTGAAACTGTTTCCAGTGCTACTGAGACTTGGAGTGATCTCCTTTGCCCACCGGTCTCTGTAGGACCAGCCTCCGAGGGTCTCAAGTTTCCCTTCTGCAGAGTGAGTGCTGTGGAGGGCTCCTGGGCCTGTCCCCAGGTAGCCTTTTTCCTACTCTTCCCTGGTTTCCCTAGAAGTCCTCCAGAAAACCCCACAACAGAGGCCACCGTATTTGCCTATTGGGTGCTAATGTCAAGCTCTCTCCCTCACCCACTTCCTCCCCTAAGCCATTGCCTCCCCCTCCAGGCCCTCTCTCTGCCTGCTCAGGATCCCTTTGTCCTCTTTTCAGGGGGCTCAACCTCCTCGCAAGGGTCTTCCAAGGAACGGTGCCCTCACTCCTGCTCAGAGACCTCCCAGCCTTGCCCACCCTCCCTTTCCACGGGGAACGTGATTCCCAGGCCCTCTTCTGTCCACACCCGCTGCTTCCCAGCCCGACTGCTGGCCCCGACCCCAGAAGCCAGCCCCTGCTCTTCGTGCCTCCCCCCACCCCCACAGTGCTTGGAGTACTGCTTGGCTGCGTGACCCCTCTGTGGCCTCAGTTTCCTCATCTGCAGCGTAGAGCCAGTGGCGTCCCCCATTGGGTCTCCGTGGTGGGGGAAGGAGCGGGGAACCACCTTGGGCTTTGCGCGTCCCGGAGCGCCGCCCGGATGAGTCAACGCCCCCTGCACCCCCATGACAAGCAGAAGCCCTGCGGGGAGCGGAGGGCAGACGCCCCGCGTGGGAGAGGGCACTGGCGCGGCGGGCGGCGATGCCGGAGATAGGGCGGCCTTATGTAACGGCGATGGCCGGATAACGCGACCCGCGCGCACGGCCCCCCTCCGCCGGGGCGGGTGCGCAGGAAGGGGAGGGCGCAGACCCGCGGGTCTGGGAAGTCGGCTCGGCCAGGGGGCGGCGGGGGACCGCGGGAGCGGCGTCCGCGAAGGGAGCCGAGGGCGCGTCCAGCCGGCACCTGGCCCGGCCCGGGCGAGGAGCCCCCGGCACGGCGACGAGCTGCCGCACCCCGGCGCCCGGGCCTCGCGGCCGCGCCGTCGGCCAGAGTGGCTTGGGGGCCGAGGCGCGCGGCCCCCCGTGCTCGGTGCCGCCCCTTGGTGGTCGGCGCGTTCCGTCCCACCTGGGTCGTCGAGAAACAAAAGCCACAAAAGGGCGGCTCCGGGCGCCGGACACACGGGCCGGCGCCTCGCCCGGGGCCGCGCGGGAGCCAGGGCGCGAGTCCCCTCCCGCCTCCTCTCGCCCGCGCGCCGGGATGGGGTAGCCAGCCCCTCGCCGGGACCGGCTCGCCAGGGTTGCTTTTTTCGGTTTTTCCAGCCTCTGGATCTCATTGGTTAAACAAAAAACAAAAAACCAACCAACCAACCAGTAGATGAGTAGTCAGGAGGAGCAAGGGCTGGGCGAGTTGTTTTAGTAAATAAAACTATTTAACTAATTAGATTTTTATTTTCATGAAAGCCACACGGGCAGGTAATTTAAAAAATCATTTCAAGGAGGTTGATTACCACGAACGGCAGTGTTGTGAGCCAGGCCTTGGCTGCCCTGCTTTGCGGCACTGTCTTGTGAAGGATATGTGTATAGACAACAGCCTGGAAGAGAGCAGCTTCCTCCCAGCAAAAGGCAGGCAGGCTCACTGCCCAGTGAAAAAAAAAAAAGCCGGGCTCGGTGGCTCAGCCTGTAATCCCGCGCCTTGGGAGGCTGAGGTGAGTGGACCGCCTGAGCCCGCGGGTTCAAGACCTGCCTGGGCAACTTGGCGAGACCTCATCTCTACAATACATCAAAAACTAGCCGGGCGTGGTAGCGCGCACCTGTAGTTCCAGCTACTTGGAAGGCTGTGGCGGAAGGATCGCCGGAGCCCAGCAGGTCGAGGCTGCGGTGGCCGGGAGCGGCCACTGCACTCCAGTCT
>CAUYQG010137150.1:0-22721 GCA_963574415.1 Tarsius wallacei | reverse complement strand
ATGGTTTGGGAGTTTGTTCACGTGTATTTTATTTTTTTTCCTATGCTCTGTACTCTTACTCCTGTACGTTGTCATTTTTATCTTTTCTTCTGTTTTTAGTACTTTCTTAAGTGTTTCATGCAGAGGTGGTCTGGTGGCAGCGTAAGTTCTTAAGGGTTGGATATCTGGGAAAGATTTAAATTCTTCCTCGCTGATGAAGCTTAACTTGGCCGGGTAGATTATCCTTGGTTGAAATTGTTTATCTTTAGAACTTTGAAAATAGGGCTCTAAGCTCTCCTAGCCTGCAGGGTTTCTGTACATAAATCTGCTGCTATTATAATTGGTCTACCATGGTAGGTGATCTGGCCTTTTTCTCTTGCTGCCTTTAGCATTTTTTCTTTTATACCTACTTTGTTTAGGCGAATTATTATGTGTCTAGGAGTTGTCTCCTCATTTGTTGTCTTGTAGAGGTTCTCTGAATCTCTTGTGTTTGAATTTTTGCATCAGTGATTAGATGAGGGAAGTTTTCTTGAATAATCTCATGGAAAGTTTGTTCCAGTGTGGTCTCTGTCTCTCTGCCTCAGAAAGGCCAACTATTCTTAGGTTCAGTGTCTTGAAGTAATTACTAATCTCTTGAAGGTTTTGTTCTGTCTTTTTTAGCTTGTTTTCTGTGTTTTTAAGAGTTTGGGTTAGTTCTATATTTTGATCCTCAATCTCTGAGATTCTTTCTTCTTCTCAGGTAATTTGGTTTCCATGCTTATCAGTTTGTTATTTATTACTGTTATCTCAGTTATCAGTTCCTTCCTAATTTCTTCTTGTCTCTCCTCAATTCTTTTTAATCTCTCCATTGTTGTCTTTTGATATCTAGATTTGTAGTTTGAGACCAGTCATTCTGGGGGCTCTTCATTGTTTGCATTCTGAAGTCAGTTTTCTCAGAGTCTGCCCACCCAGGGGTCTGAGAGAGATCCATATTCTTCTTTTGGTTTTTCTTCATTTGTATAGATTTCTCTCTTTCTCTCCTTTTCCTTCCCCTTCTTTAATTCTGTTTTTCAGGGAAGCTGGGGTTGCTTTTGCTTCACTTGTGCAATCTCCTGCTCTTCCTTATGAGGGTCCTCTGGCTTTGTTCACTTTTTAGGTTGGAGTGTGGGCTGCGGGCTTTACTTTTTGCAGTTTTGAGGTTTAATTGAGGGGGATGCCGTGATTCATAATCTATTTGCTGATTCCAGTATCCTCCAAACAATGTATGAGTCCACTGGAATCTATTTCCCACTGTCTACAGTCTGCCTGTGCAGTGGAATGTAGGTTTGGTCCCTGGAACAAAAGGAGTTACAAAAGAGGAAAATAATGGAGGAAGGGATGTCAATAGGAAGTTACAAAGAGAGAAGAGTGAGCGGGAAAATAGACATACATACCAACTAACAGGTGAAAAAGAGACACAAGGCCGGAACAAAGTGAAAAAAACATGTAAGGAAAATTCCCTAGAGAATACTGGTATCTACACAAAGACAGACCAATAAAACCATACCTTTTGATGCATTTTGCCTAACACAAACAGATAGTATAAGTCAATAAGCAAACAGAAATGAGCAAAATAAACAAAGTGATAAAATCAAAAAAAATAAGAAATCAGTCTAGTTCTGGAATCTTTCTGGAGTGTCTAAATTCTCTTCATCTCTGATCTCCAGCCTCTCCCCTTACTTTCATTGCAGACAGCTAAATTTACTGCAGCTTGGCTTTCTACTTTTAGCCTGCTGCCTGCAAAGTTTTCGATGCTTAGTTGCCTTGATCTGATTCAGTGTAGGGGAGGGGCTTTGTCTTCTGTTTAGAGACGTTACTTTAGGAACTGAGGTGGAGGCAGCTCCTAGGTGGGCAGGACAATGCAAATCTTTGCCTGGAGAATGGCCGAGGTGGCAGTTTCACTTTTGCAGATCCTTTCTCTCCACTCATCTGGGTCCATGGGCAATCCACTATGATGGACTGTGGTGGCATGTGAGGCACTGGGGATCAGCTGTATAGTTGGGTGCTGGATCCGGGGCACCACCAGCAGGCTGGTTTGGGGGAGGGAATCGGGAGTTCCTTCCTCTGGAGCTGAGAGCCTCTGATCAGCACCTCAAGATATGCTGTTTCCTTACACAAGCATGGGTTCGTGGGCTGAATGCCTCAGCCAGGGTAGGCCTAGATCTCCAGAGCTCCACAGCTCCAAAACTCCAAAGGGCAGGCAGTGAGCGGTGAAACTGGCCCTGGATCACTCACAGGGTATTTCAGCCAGAAATGGTATTAGTATCTCTGAGGGATGGGCGCTCAGAGCCTCCCTGGGTGAATGGTGTGGGTGAGATGATGTAGCCAGGGAGGGAGCCGAGACCCAAGACTCCTGTGCATGGTAGCAGCCAGGGACCACAATATCCTGCCTGCATGGGACCATGGGTCCCCAGGCCTTGGACCAGTGCAGCTGGCCGTGGGGGAAGGAAAGCAAGAGTCTTTTGGGGAACTCACTTTTGGAGAATTTCACAATTCCACCTATGCCGTCTCCATCTTACCAGAACTCAGGATCCTTTTCAAAGAATGATTTGTGTTACTCTGTGTATATTATCAGAAGAAGGATTGCTGGGTTGCATGGGAGGCTGATTTTTAGATATTTTAGGAGTCACCACACTGTTTTCCTTTGGGGTAGTACTAGATTACACTTCCACTAACATTGTAGAAGCATTGTCTTTTTCCTGCATCCTCCTCAGCATTTGTTGTTTTTTGAGTTGTTAATTATAGCCAACCTGACGGGAGCTAGATGGCATCTCAGTGTAGTCTTAATTTGCATTTCTTTGATGGTTACTGAGACTGACCATTTTTTTGTGTTGTCTGTTCACTGATTACAATTCTTCTTTTGAGAAGTGTTTATTCAGATATTTTGCCCACTTTTTATTGGGCCTTTTTTTTCTTTTTGGCAAACTTGATTTCCTTGAAGATCCTAGCTATTAGGGCTTTGTCAGATATGCAGTTGGCAAATATTTCTTTTTTCCCAGTCTGCAGGGTTTCTCTCTCTTTGGATGGTTTCTTTGACTTTGCAGAAGCTTTTCAGTTTGATGACGTCCCACTTAACTACCTTATCTTTTATGTGTGAGTGATTGCGGTTTTGATCAGGAACTGGTTGCCGTTTCATTTTCCATAAGGATGTTTCCTGCATTTTCTAATGTTCTTATAGTTTGAGAGTTTGTGTTTAGGTCGTTGATTCATGTAGAGTTAATTTTTGTGTATATTGATAAGTAGAATTCTGGTCTTAATCTTCTGTATGTGGTCAGTTTTCCCAGCACCATTTACTGAATAAATCTTTCTCTCCTGAGTGGTTGTTGGTGAAGGCTTTGTCAAAGATGAGTTGATTGAGAAATTGCAGTTTTACTATCAAAGTATTTATCCTGCTTCATTGGTATATATACTTATTCTTGTAGCAATACCAGGCTGTTCTGATTATTTTAGCCTTTTAATAAAGTTTAAAGTCTAGAAGTGTGATACCCCACACTTTGCTTATTTTACTGAGGATTGTTTTGGTTATTCATGGTCATTATGATTCTATATGAATTCTGTATTGTTCTTTCAAGGTCTGAGAAGAGTAATGCTAGTAACTTGATGAGTATTGCATTAAATTTGTAGATTGTCTTGGGAAGGATACCCATATTAACAATGTTGATTTTTTCTATCCATGATTATGGAACATTTTTCCATTTTTTGTGTCATTTTTGATATCTTTGAGCAGAGTTTCATCGTCTTTATTGTAAATGTCTTTCACTTCTATGGCTAGGAAGATGTTGAGATCTTTGTGTGTGTATGCTTGTATGTGTGTGTGACTATTATAAGTGGAACTGTGGTTTTATTTGGTTTTCTGCCTGTTTGTTGTTGGTGTATAAGAATGCAAGTGTCTTTTGCACATTTACTTTGTACCCTGAGGCTTTACCAAAGACTTTATCAGTACAAGACTTTTTTTTGACAGATTCTTTTGGATTTTTAAATAATAGAATTATATTATCAGAAAAGAGGAACAGCTTGACTTTCTTTCTATTAGGATACCACTGATATTTTTATCTTGACTGATTACTCTAGCTAGGATTTACAACACTCTGTTAAGCAAGTGCAGTGAAAGTGGGCAAACCCTATCTTTTTCTGGTGTGCAGAAGAAATGTCTCTGATACTTGTCCCTTTAGCAATATGTTGACTGAGCTTTTTGTAGATGGTGTTATTATTTTGTGGTTTACCCCTTCTATGCTCAAGGATTTTTATCACAATGGAATGCTGAATTTTATCAATTTTTTCTGCATCTAATAATAAAATCATGTGATTCTTATTTTTACATCTTTTCATGGATTTAATTATTTTATGATCTTGCAGATGTTGAACCAGTCCTGCATTCCAAAGTTGAAACCTACTTGGTCATAGTAGATGATTTTTAGATGTGTTGTTGGGTGCAATTTTCTAGAATCTTGTTGAGTATTTTTGCATCTATGTCCATCAAGAATATTGACTTGTACCTCTCTTTATTGTTGAATCATTATCTGATTTGATAGTGTGATGATAGATTCATAAAATGATTTTGGGTTCTCTCTTTCTCAATTTCTTGGAATACTTTCCATAGGATCGGTATCAGCTCCTCCTTGTATGTCTTGTAAAACTCCGCTTGAAAGCCTTTGGTCCAGGACTTTGTTTTGTGAGTAGGTTTCTTATAATGGAGTCTTATTCCTGAATTGTTACTTGTCTACTTAATGTCTCATTTTTTTCTTGTTTCAACCTTCAGAGATTGTATGATGTCAGAAAGTTCTCCATTTAATTTAAGTTTTCAAATTTATTTTTATATCTGTGTGCATAGTAATGTTTGATAATTTTTGTATTTCATTGGGGTCTATTGTGAGTTGGTATTTTTCATTTCTGATTGTGTTTATTTGGGCTTTCTCTCTCTCCCTCTCTCTTTCTCTCTTTTTCTTTGTCAATCTGATAAGGTCCGTCAATCTTTTTTATTCTTTTAAGGAACTATCTTTTTTTTTTTTTTTCCTTCTCTGTTCTGTATTTGGACTTTAACTTTGGCTATCTGGATTCCTCTACTGAAATTAGGGTTTTGGTGGTCTTGTCTTTCCAGTTCCCTTAGGTGATTTGTTAGGTTGACAACTTGTGATCTTTCCATTTACTTGATGTGTGTTGGTGAAGAAATGAATTCCCCTCTCAGTACTTCTCTCATGGTAGCTCAGGCCTTTTGGTAAGATGTCTTTATTTTCATTTGTTACTAGGATTATTTTAATTTCTACTTTGGTTTCCATGGTGACCCAGAAGTTTTCAGCATCACACTGCTTAGTGTACTTGTCTTTATGGGTTTTCAGGTAGCTTTGTTTGTGTTGATATTTATTTTCTTTCCACTGTGTTCTGAAGTAGTTTATGGCAGTATTTTGATCTTATGTAATTTATTTATTTATTTTTTGTCTGAGAATGTGGCTGATCTTGAAGTATATTTCATGTGATGATTAGTAGAATGTATATTCTGTGGTTGTTGAGTGAAATGTTCTGTAGGTATTTGTTAAGTCTATTTGATCAAGTGTTAAGTTGAGGTTCTGGTTCTTCTTGTTAATTTTTTGCCTCAGTGATCTATTAGGGTTGTTAGTGGAGCATTTAAGTTCCCAGCTATGACCAAATTTGAGTCAATCTCTGGCTGAGCTCAGTGGCTCAGCCTGTAATCCCAGCCCTTTGGGAGGCCGAGGTGAGTTGATTGCTGAGCCCGTGGGTTTGAGAATTTGAGTTAATCTCTTTTTTCAGTTTACTTAGAAGCTGCTTTTCAATAGTTGGGGCTCCTAGGTTGAGTGCATATATATTTAGAATGAATATTTCTTGTTGATAAATTGAACTTTTTATCATTATTTAGTGAATTTTCATATGTGTTTTTAATTTTTGATAACTTAAGGGCTATTTTGACAGATATTACGATTACAACTCCTGCTTTCCTTTATGTTATGTTTGCCTTGAAAATTGTTTTCCATTCTCTTACTTTGAATCTGTAAGTGTCCATTCTGGTATGGGGAGTCTCCTAAAGACAGTATATTGCTGTCTCATTTTTATTAATCCAGTTTGTCATTCTATGTCTTTTCAGTGGTGCATTTGGTCCATTCACATTCTGGCTAAGTACTGAGATGTGAGAATTTGTCCTTGTCATGAAGTCTTATAGGGTTTGTTGTTGTTTACTTGTTTTCTTTATTTTTTAATTGGTATATGTGTGTTTATTATCTTTTTTCATATTCTTGAGAAGAATGTAGTTGTTCTTTTTTTATATTCTTCTGTGTTTAATATTTTGTTAAGTCTTTCTCGTAGAGCAGGTCTAGAGGCAGTGTAAACTCTTAGGGATTGAATGTCTGGGAAAGATTTTAATTCTCCATCATTGATGAAGCTTAACTTAGTGGGGTGCAAAATTCTTGGTCGTAATTGTTTATCTTTGAGCACTTTCTTCAAAGTTCATGGCAAATCCATGGCATTGGACTCCAGTCCCTTCTAGGCTTAAATGTTTCTGTAGATATGTCTGCTGTTATTCTACCTGGTCTTCTCTAGGTAATAGTGTCACCTTTCTCTTGCTGCTCTTATAATTTTTTAATGACTTTTTTGTGTATGCAGATTACTATGTATCTAGGAGTTGGTACCTTATTTGGTGTCTGAATCACTTGTGTTTGGATGCTCATAACTCTGATAAAATAATGGACATTTCCTTGAATAATTTTATGGAATGTTTGTTCCAGGTGGTCTCTGATTCTCTATCTTCCTCAGGATTGCCAATTAATCTTAGGCTTACCCTCTTGTTAAAATTACATATTTCTTGGAGGTTTTGTTCTATCCTTTTAAGAGTCTTTTCTATGTTTTAAACAATTTGGGTTAGTTCCATATTTTAATCTTCAAGCTCTGAGATTCTTTCTTCTGTGTGGTTGATTCTTCATTGCATGCTTGTCAGTTTATTTAATCTACTGTATCCTTTATTACTATCATCTCAGATAACAATTCCTTCATTCTTTTCTTTTGTCTTCTCATTTCTATTCATTCTGTCTATTAATATCTTCATTTCTGAATTTGTAGTTTGGGATCACTCATTCTGTAAACTCTTTATTGTTTGAGTGCCAAAGTCTGTATTCTCAAGGCTGCCTTCCCAAGAGTCATATGTATGGGACCTGAGTTCTTCTGTTAATTCTTCTTTTTTTGTGATAATTTTTCTCCCCCCTTTACTCTTTTAAAATTTCTGTTTCTTAGTGATGGGGGATGGCTATCTCTTCTGCTCAATCCTGTAGCCTTTTTTTATGCATATCTCCTGTATTTGTTCAATTTTGAAATGGTTTTGGGATGGGGACTATGCTTTTTGCAGTTTTAAGATTTGTTTAAGGTACAATATTAGGAGTTGTAGTTCAGACTCAATCTGCAGATCACAGTATTGATTGACAAGTGTCTGGGTGAACTGAAATCACCTTCCCATCACATTACGATCTGTTCATGTGGTGAGTGCATGTTTATGTTCCCTGTAAGCAAAATGAGATAAATAAAACGGGAAGAACAGAAAAAAGGGAGAAAAGAGACTAAAGAAAGTTGATGATAGAGGAGATGGAGTATGAAAACAGACAGGTCATCTAATAAACAAAGAAAAACAAACAAAAAAGAGTAAACAAACAAGTAAGCAAACATGCAAACAAAAAAGTCTTATAATACACTCACTCTCAAAAATAGCCATATGCAAATATAAAAGCTAAAAGAAAAATTAGTACTAAAACATAGGCATATAGAGAAAAAGAAAAAAACAAAAGAGATCCCTTCACCACTGTTTCTGGCTGCCACAGCAACATGGAGCAGATTCCAGTCTCCAGTCCCTCTCCTTCAGTCTTAGCACAGGCCAAACAAGTGGCAATTAGCCCCATGGACTGCTGTAGGAAGAAGGTGAATTAGATCTCGATTCACCCAACCAGTCCTCTGCTGCTGCTGTCACTACCAAATCCCACATTCAGATCTGATGTTCTTGTGCTTGGTCCAGCGTGGGGATGAAATATCCATCACTCCATGTATGATCCTTAATTATTCCCTCTGAATAAATGATAGTTGATCCCAGATGTGTGCAGAGATTGCTTCTGAGTCCTAGGTTGGAGGCTGAGAGCCAGGGGGACAAATGCAGAGCACTGCCCAGTCTCGGGACATAGAAAATGTCAGCAATCAGTGTCTCCTCGCCAGTGGCAGGGCCCAACTCCAAAAATATTTTCAAAGATCTTTGCTTACCCTGAATTATTTTATTTCTTATTCAATGTTGTTACTTTCATTTTAAAGACGTGGGGTACAATTTAGGACTAGGTGTACAAGTGGTCATCTTACAGGTAACATGTGGGCCTTTTTATCATTCTCATTTTGTCTTGTTTGTAATTAGGTATGCTTATTGATGTTATTGCACCGCTTTTTTTCTCTAGCAGTTTCCCACTACTGGCAATATATTTCCTAAAATATTGTAATAAATGTGCAGGGTCTGCTTATGAGTAAAAACATGTGGAACTTAGTTATTTGTTTCTGTGATAGATCACTGAGTATTATCGACTATAAATCCATCCAAGTTGTTCTGAAGTTCATTAGTGCTTTCTTCTTTATGACTGCATAATATTCCATCCTGCATATGCACCACAATTTTTAAATCTGTTGCAATTTTGATGGACAAGACTGTTGAGTTAATTCCCAAATTTTTACATTCTCATTTTTCTCCTTCCAGATATTGCTCTCAAGCTCTAAATATTTTCACATACTTTTCAAGGCTTCTTTTGGCCGCATCTTTAGTTATGCTTTTTTTCATCTAATTTTTAGTATAATTGTCAATACTCTATAGCCTCATCTTGAATAATAGTAACCAAAAAACCTCGTGGTAGATGTTCTTGCTATTTCTTCCAAGATATATTAAAATAAATGCAAAACTTTAAAATAAAAAAAAACAGTTTATATATCAACAAAAATTTTTGCCTACAGTCCCAGAGATGTGGTTATCACACTTTGAGTATTCACTGTTTTAATAAGCTGAAAAAATTATCTTTAATTCATTTATTCAATTGTAAGTTCCATTTCTTCTTTTAAATTAATCTATTAAGTGCTTACTATATGCCAGGCACTAGCCTAGGTACACATATGTTTACCATTTCATTTAATCATTTCAATAATATTTTGAGTTTGCTATTGCTATTCCCATTTTACAAATGGAGAAGGGGGCTCAGAAGAGTTTGAAGGTCTTGCCTAGGGTCACACAACCTGTTCTTTTCCCAGAAGGACATAATAGTGCATCTGTCTTGTGAGAAACAATCAATAGAAATGACAATGATAGTGACCTAGCCAAGTAGGTGGGTCTTGGATTTCTAAGACAGCACCAACTCCTCTAAACCGCCAAACAGCAGAAGAGACATTTGATGGTGAAACATTCCACAGTGCTCCAGCAGCCTAGTCTTTCCACGAGTTTTCAAAATCCAGCAAAATAATTATCAGATTTCTTTATTTTCCACCATAAAATATGAATATAACTTATTACTGTTGGAACTACAGGCTTTCTGTAGCCTCCATATATCTTGGTGCTCCAATTGACTTCATATTCATTTAAGCAAACCCAGTCAATGTAGGTAGCAGTGGATGGAACTGGAATGTGGAATGGGGTTTTTGAGTAATCACATTCTTAATATTAACTGTGGCTTATACTGATTTTCTTGTAACTATATTCTTACATACCAGGATGTGTACCTGACTTTGACTTTTATAATCAAAATAGAAAATGTTTTGAATGTGGTATTGAAAATTAGGTCAAATTTTATTTCCCCAGAGATAAATAATATTTTAACCCTCTCTAAGAAGTCACATTCACCAAAAAAGTTTGGTTTTCTGCAACCAGGGGAAGAAGCAGTGTTTGCTTTCTTTTTTAAATAATTAATATCTTATTTTGAAAATATGGGATGCAAATGAGCATTAGGTACATATGTGGTCATCATACACAGAAAACATGGGTACTTTTATTTATGTTATGTTCCTTCCCTCCACTGGCAGTGTTCCATTACTGCCAATTCCTTTCTTATAGTATTACAATAAATGTTCAGGGTCCCTTATGTGTAAGTACATGTGGTACTCAGATCTTTGTTTCTGTAATAAATCACTGAGTATTATAGGCTTTAATTCCACCCAGGTTGCTGGGTGGAATTTTAATTTTGTTTTTCTTTTTGACTGCATAATATTCCATCGTGGAAATATACCACATTTTATTCATCCAGTCTACTTTCAGTGAACAGCACAATTTGTTCCTCAGTTTGCTATTGTGAATATTGTTGTGTGTAGGTATCTTTTTATAGAGTAATTTGAGTTCCCCTAAATATAGTCCTAGATGAGCAATTGTTGAATCATATAGAAAGTTGATTTTTAGATTTTTCAGAAATCACCACATTCTTTTTTTACAGAGGTTTCAACAGTTTATATTCCCACCAACAGTGTAGAAGTATTCCTTCTTCCCCACATCCTCTCCAGCATCTGTTGCTTTCTGAGTTCTTGATGATAGTCACCCTGACTGGAGTTATGTGGTATCTCAGTGTTGTCTTACTTATTTGTTTATTTATTTATTTATTATTTATTTTTTTGAGTTGGAATCTCACTCTGTCACCCAGACCTGAGTGCAGTGGCCGCTCCCGGCCACTGCAGCCTTGACATGCTGGGCTCCGGCGATCCTTCCACCTCAGCCTTCCAAGTAGCTGGAATTACAGGTGCGCACTACAGTGCCCAGTTAATTTTTTGATTTAGTGTAGAGATGAGGTCTCGCTTTCCCAGGCGGGTCTCGAGCCTGCGGGCTCAGGCAATCCACTCACCTCAGCCTCCCAAGGCATGAGATTACAGGCTGAGCCACCGAGCCCGGCTCAGTGCTGTTTTAATGTGCATTTATTTGATGATTAACAAGACTGTATATGATGTCTGCTAATATGTTTTATTTTGAGAAGTGTTTATTCATATATCTTACCCACTTTGTAATAGGACTGCTTGTTTTGTTTTTTCATTGCATTTGCATTTCCTGTAAATCCTAAATCTTAGGTCTTTGTCAGATATACAGTTGGCAAATATTTTCCAGATTCCTTTGGCGATTTGTTAGGCTATTAACTTGTAAATTTTCATTTTCTTTATGTGTGTTTGTAGAGATATGAATTTCCCTCTTAGTACTTCTTTCGTGGTATCCCAGAGATTTTGTTTCCAGAATCATTTAATTTCTTCTTTGATTTCCATATTGACCCAGAAGTTGTTTAGCATCATGCTGTTTAGTGTTAATGTCATTGTGGGTTTGGGGAAAATTTTGTTGGTATTGATATTTATTTTTATTTCACTGGGTTCTGAGAAGGTGCATGACAGCATTTTGATCTTATATAAATGTGTTTAGATTTGATTTATGGCCAAGGTTATCTTTAATTGTGGAGTACTTTTCATTAGGTGATGAGTAACATGTATATTTCATTGTTGTTGGGTGGGTGTAGGTATCCATTAAGTTCATTTGTTCAAGCGTTAGGTTGATTTTTTCCCTCGATGGTCTATCTAGGGTAGATAATGGGATACTTATTTGCTGCTTTATAAAAGCTGCTACTCCTTTGTTGGGTGCATGTATGTTTAGGATGATTATTTTTGATGAATTGAACCTTTTATCATTGTGTGGTGTCTTTCTGTATCTTTAAAATTTTTGATAGTTTATAGGTTATTGTGTCTGATATTAAGATTGTAAATCCTTTTTCATTTTGTGCTCCATTCACCTAAAAGTTTGTTTACCATACTTTAGCTTTCAGTCTGTGAGTGTCCCTTCTGGTGAGATGTGTCTCCTGAAGACAGTATAATGTTGCATCATATTTCTTTATACAATTTTCTAACCTATGCTTTTTCAGTGGTGCATTAATACATTCACATTCAGGTTGATTATTGAAACATGACAGTTTATCCCTCTCATGTGGCTTTTATAGACTTTGATTTTTGTTTACTTCTGTTTCTTGGTTTTCTTTTGAATTTTGTGTTGATTTATGTGTTTTCCTTTCATCCTGCAGTCATGATGCATGCTTTATTATTTATTTTGTTTTCTTGCAGTCTTTGGAAGAAAGTTCCTGTTCCTTGTTTCTTTCTTCTGTGCCTAATATCTTCTTAACCATCTCTTGTAGAGCTAGTCTGGAGGCAGCATACTCTGTTAGGGATTGAATGTCTGGGAAGGATTTTAATTTCTCATCACTGATTAAGCTTAGCTTAGTTGGGTAGAAAATTCTTGATTGAAATTGTTTATCTTTGAGTCTTTTGAAGATTGGATTTCAGTCTCTTCTAGCCTGCAGTGTTTCTGTAGATAAGACTGCTGCTATTCTAGTTGGTATTTCCCAGTAGGAAGTTTGACCTTTCTGTCTTGCTGCCTTTAAGTTGGACTTATTATGTGTTGCTTTGCAGGGATTCTCTGTGTCTCTTGTGTGGGATTGTCACATCTCTGATGAGATGTGGGAAGTTTTCTTGGATGACCTCTTGGAATGTTTGTTTCAGGTTGCTCTCATTCTTCTTATCTACTTCAGGGATAACTATCAGTCTTAAGTTCAGTCTCTTAATATAGTCACACATCTCCTGATGGCTTTGTCCCCTCTTTTTAAGTTCCCTTTCTATGTTTTTAATAGATTGAGTTAGCTCCAGATTTTGATCTTCAAGTACTGAAATTCTTTCTTCTGCTGGTTAATTCTGCTTTCCATGCTTTTCAGTTTATGATTTCATTTACTGTATTATTTACATTTTGCACCTCAGCCATTAGTAATTTCATATTTTTGTCTTGTTTTTCTTGATTCTTGTTCGTATATTCCATCCATTCCTTGATCTTTGCATTTGTGGAGTAAGACCAGTCATTTTGAGTGTTCTTTGTTGTTTGAGCTTCAAAATCTCTTTGAACTTTATGTGGTATCTGTGGCTCTTCTTTGGTTTTTTCTTCATTTGTGAAGGGGTTTTCTTTTTTTTATTTATGTTGCTCAAATGAGAAAGAGAGTAGCTTTCATTTTTGTTTTTTTTTTTTGTTTGTTTGTTTTTGTTTTTTGCTCAACTCCCTATTTTCCCTTGAATAAAGCCTCTGGACTAGTTCATTTTTAGGGACTGGGTTGGAGCAGGGGTGACATGTCACTCCTTGCAGATTTGAGATTTGAATGAGTTGTATTAGGGACTGCTAATATTCAAAATACTCAAAGATTTGAGATTTGAATGAGGGACTGCTAAGGTTCTCAGTGATCCACTTTTTACCACCTTACAGTATGTTCATACAATGGGAGCATATTTATCTTCTCTGGGTACAACATAAAATGAGGAAAGAGAAAGGAGTTAATAAAAAGGGAGTGTGGAGGGATTGACAATAGAGAGAACAAAGGAAAGAAAAAATATACAAACCAGTAAACAGGTATACAAGCAGAGAGAGAAAGAAAAAGAGAGAGAAAACCAAACAAAACAAAATTTTAAAATGAAAGAAAAAAGAAAACAACACACAATCAAACAAAAAACTCAAAGAAATTAAAACCAATAATAGGAAATTTTTAGACTCATATACAGCCTTATTGGATAGAAAGAAGGAGAAGGGGTAAAACTGAATGAAATGCCCAGTGGGGACTGGGTTCTTAGGTTGCAGTAGAGATGACAAATGCTTCAAATCTAATCCCTTGTTCCAACCTGTGCTGCCTCAGCTGTCCTTCCCTAGGGTCATCTACCAGACTCACTAGCACCTTGAGATGTGGCTTCAGTTGGGGTGAATATCTGGACACTCTTGTTTCATCAGATCCCAGAAATCCATCCCTGTTATTTCCTGTACTAGTACTCAGATTCAAATAAAATCCAGAACTGGAGTTCCCAGTTGCTTCTCTGGATCCAAAGATGATTTCACCCATACAGGAATATTTTGCACAACTCTGGGGTTCAGACTCTAAATTACAATGACACAGCAACTGCATTGACTGTAGCATAACTGCCCAAGTCTCCTGGTTTGGCGCTGTGGCTCTGACACAGACTGGATCAGGGGCTGACTTCTGTTATCAGATCTTCAAAAACACTTGACTTTCTATGGACAAGCAGATTTGATGATGCATTTTGTTCAGCTTCATTTTTATATTAATTCATTTATCACATATTATCACTATGTTTATATTTTTTCAGGTAACATTTTACCATGCTTGAGATAAAAATATTTCAACAAAGAGTTTGGAGTAGGTTAAATGAAGTTGACTTGGGCCAGGCCCAACTCAGCATGACTAGTCTAAGAAAAGGTGTGAGTGGGAACATAATACAATGAGTATCCTCTTCTGGTTATATGACATGTTTGTGTGTGAGGACAGGCATTTGTAGGCAGTTAGAACTTAGGGGAGTCAGTGAAGTACAGCTTATGTCAGGGAAGGGACAGACCTGGTGCAGGACACACTGCTCTGTGGCTGATGGGCAGAGTGTTGGTTCTGCAGACCTGGGGCTGTGTTTTGCTTGACTGAGACATTGCTTTTCCCTCCAGTGCACACCTGGTAAGACAGATTACTGTTCATCCTTTACCCCAATGAAGAAATATGTGACCTATAGCCTGTTTAAAAACAATTACCCAAGCAATGCTTTAGAGACAAGGACCTCATCAAAACTGCTGTGTCCTTGACTATTTCCAAGGGATAGAGGTATAATCTACATTCAGAGTTGATAATCAGAAGATGCTTCTCACAAATTAGATCTCCTCCAACAGCCAGCTTGGTTTGTACCAAAATTTACGACTATGTTTCTGCCAAACATTATGTGCTGTTGTTCCAGACTAGTGGGATTATATATAGTTACAAGTGATGAATATTGGCAGATGCACTAATTCTTGAGTTTCTGATATCTCAGGGCCTTTACATGACCAAGGGCACATGCTTCTCCATTCTTTAATGATTATCAAAGACTGTCCTGCAGAGCAGGATGTTGGAGAACCACAAAGGCAAAGAAACAAATATCAATTTGCTGGAAGTGCCTTCACCTTTGTTCTGTCAATAAAGTAGAAGAGAATTGAAACATCTAAGTCTTTGTTTTGGGTCCTAAGGGGCAGGGTTATGAGCTGTCCTCACCCTGCACAGTGTTCTTCTTTCTCATTGTTCTCACACATGATGCAGGCACAGACTACAGAGGCTCTGTACTTCAAGATCTCTGAATCTCTTTCTGATATTCCAGCTTCCTGCAGGGCTTAGGTTCTCAAACATAAAATAACATCCATTGAACTTGGAAAAAAATTAACAGTGTATACAACAGTATAGTTAGTCATATCAGCACAAGGAATGTCTCGTCAGTATGCTTGAGTCATTGAAACAACCATGTACTCTAGGGATCCAGACTTTTTTTGCACATTATTCTACCTCAACCACTCTTGTTTTCAAGTGAGAAAGAAGCTGAATATCACTGTCCAGTACAGCATGAAGTCCATCCTCCTTGAGTGCCCAAGGCATGGAAAATGAAGTTTCACTTTCTTGACACAGAGCTCATTGTGGGGTTGTGGGTATTCTTTTTCATCCCAGCTGCCTGAGCATGTGAGTGTTTTGTGTTTGTGTCCATGTCTCAGGCCAAAATTAAGGTTAGGATTGAGAGTTGTCTCTAGTCCACAGAATTGTTTTTGAGGTTTGTGGTGTCAAAGAGAAAACTGTGCACATCCTTGCTCCTTCCTCCATCTAAGGTAGCCTTTTGAAGTCTGAGATTGTCTGTGATTTTCCATAAATGGATCAAATACATAGCTTAGAAGGGATAACTGGGACACAGCAAGAAGACCAGACAGAAGGAAGTTACAGACTTTAGCACAGACTAAACAAAGAAATATGCTTGATTATATCTAAGAATAATGAAATAGACTTTAGTGAAGTTCTGTACCCATGAAGATTAAACAATAAATGGAAAATTAAAACACAAATTGATGATTGTTTAAATCATCCCTAGGTTATTGTGAAAACAGATGCTGAATTCCAGTCCATATTTGCAAGGAAGTTAAAGAGTTGAGAGTAAACACTTGAAAATCAGGTTGAAGTAAGTTGTAAGAAACAAAGTCCTGCCAAGTGTTCACTTAAATTTCTGCAGAATCAAAAAATCAAAGCACAGGGAGGAGTGAGTACATTGGAGATATACAATTACATTGATGTTGGAAACGTGGTCCCCATCACCAATAATACTTGTTTTCATCATTCATACAGAGATACACATACAATATCTAACATAATTATCACAAGTAAAGGCACTGTATAAAGTTTTGCAAGGTATTATGTCATAGAAAAATTAGCTGAATTATTAACTTCATGTGGGCACTAAGAATGTTGTGTTGTAGCCTCTAGATCAGCAAATTTATTAAATGTAAATTTATTGAGGAACAAGACAAAAATAAAATCCCTTAGAGATAATGTTGACTTTAAAAAAATGTAATAGGTAAGCCTTGCCTACAAAAAGTTCTAGTGGATGTATTGGTTTTAGTCAAAACAGTTTTATTGAAAAGAATTTACATTAGAAATGGAACATTTAGTGCATGTACAATGAGATGCTCAACAAGAACATCTAACAGTGACAAATTACTTATACTAATGAACATAATTTTAATCTGCATGAAATATATCTTAACAAGATAAAAGTAAAAATTAATCCCAATCCACAACCATGGTTACAAATAATGGCACACACTTTTGCTAACAGAAAATATGAAGGAAAAATACTGCATCAAAAAATAAAAATATGAGAACAACAGAGAGGGGAAATAGCTAGAGAAAGGATAGGCAGACAGAATGGGTCCTCTAACAATGTAGCAAACTCCCAGCATGCCTTTCAGGAGTCATGGAAAACAAGCACCTGTGAGCCTCTCAAGCTACAGCTTAAGTACTCACTGGGAATAGAAAAATGACCAATAAGCTCATAGCTAGTCCTAGCCAATCAGCTGTCTTAGGGCTATATAAGCACCAGGTTTCAGCTTCAAATTGGCAACCCCTTTGGATTCCCCTCTCACTGTGGGAACTTTTCTGTCCTCTCAATAAATCCTGCTTTCTCACTTTTTGACTGTGTCTCTCATTCTTCCTGTACACAAGACAAGAACCTCAAATTGAAGAGCTGGAGAAGATCATCAGAACTGAAGATCTGTGCAACTCAGAGATTGGCTTTCCAACAGATGGAACCAGCTGAGCTGGGAGAGCTGATGAAAGAAGTCAAGAGGCTGAAACTGAGATATTGTAAACTTGACTTGCCAGTCTACAAGAGCCAAAACTCAGAATTTGACTTGTCAGCCTACAACAGTCTGGGGACTAGGCTTACCAGCCCACCAAATCTGAAAAATTCTCAGGATTTGGCTTGTGAGTCATTAGAGCCAACACTTCTTGTTCTAGTCTTACTAGCCACTTGAGCTGGTACTCAGTTGGGACTTAGCTGGCTAACTCATAGAGCTGACTCTCTCAAAACCCAGGCTGACATAAAAAATCTGTATCAGTTTTGGCACCCAACACGTGGGGCTCAACAGAAGAGTAAGTTAAAATGGAGTGATTCCTTTACTTTCATTTCTGATGATGCCAGTCCTCAAGATTTTTTACTTTCTCTATAAAATAAATTACCGACACTGCCAGTCAGTTAAAAGTGAATAATGTGGTTGCCGGTCTAAACATGCAGAAGTTAGGCTGAATAGAGAGGATTTCATTAATCACCCATCACCCTCAGGTGTTGGGAATGTTGACCCTGTCAGATCCAGTTTATTTTCATGGAGATCTAGCTGTCACGTGGAATTGGAAATAGTTTGGGAGGAATTGAGGACTTCTAGTCAAGGGTACACCTTGGTGTTACCTGAAGGCTCCCAGGCTGACACCAATTCCTGACAGTCCAACAGGGTATCGGCAGAAGGCTTCCAGTCTTTTTTAAAAGTCTTTTCTATCACTCTTTCTTCTCTTTGGGATTACCATGGTTACTGTTTCCACTTGGTGCTTGATGACATGGGCAAGTTTATGGCTTAGGGAAATGGCATTACCGGACAGTGTTGGCAACTGGCTTGATCCTCAATGAATAATAGCACAAGACAAGGGGTGTTCTTTGGTTCAAAAGGAAAGGGTAGAAGAATTGGTTTTATCTTTCTCATCACTTCGGGAAGTATTGTGATTGGCAAGAATGAGAAACTACTTTATATAAGGAATGTATGTCTTGTTAAGTTAGATTTCTATATTTGGGAAATTTATAGGTAGACAAATGTCTAATGAATGTGAATTCTCCTCTCTAAGAACACTGTATCAGCTCTTCATACACTGACTCTGCAGACTTTATGTTGAAATGCCTGGCAGACTGTGGGTTTACACTTTTTGGAAAATGTAAGGGACTGTCTCAAAAATCCTGTACCTGCACTTAAAAAAAACTATTATTTTTTTAAAATTACAATTTGAGGTACAATTCACGGTTAAGTATAAAAATGTTGATTATATAGGCACCATTGTTGATGAGGTATGTCCCTCCCTCCCCTAGCAGTTTTCTTCAACTGTCAATCCCATCCCCCTCCCCTGACAGTTCCCACTACTGCCAATAGCTTTCTTAGAGTATTATAATTGTTCAAGTTTCGCTTCTGAGTGAAAACTTATGGCATTCTGTTCTTTGTATCTGTGATAGATCGCTGAGTATGATTGACTCTAAATCCATCAAGGTTGCTGCAAAGTCCATATGTTTATCCTTTTTTTGGCTGCATAATATTCCATTGTGTATATATACCACACTTTTGTATCCAGTTCAGCTTCAGTGGGCAATATGATTGGTTTCATCTTAGTGCTATTGTGAATAGAGCTGCAGCAAACATATGTGTGCAGGTATCTTTTTTGTAGAATGATTTGAGCTCCTCCAGGTATATTGCCAATGGGAGAATTGTTGGATCATATGGACAATTTCTAGTTCTTTCAGAAACCGCCACGCTGTCTTCCAGAGAGGTTGCACTAGTTTGCATTTTCACCAGCAGTGTAGAAGAGTTCCTTTTTCTCTGCATCCTCATCAGCATCTGTTGTTGTTTGTTTTATTAATGAAGGCCATTCTTACTGGGGTTAGGTGGTATCTCAATGTGGTTTGAGTAGCAGTTCTCTGATTGTGAGTGAGGCTGAGCACTTTTTCACATGTCTGCTGGCCGCTGTATAATTTTGTTTGAGAAGTGTCTATTCATGTCTTTTGCCCATTTTTTAATGGGGCTCTTTGTGTTTTTTTCCTTTTTGTGCATTTGTGTTTCTTGAAGGTCCTGTATGTTAGGCCTTTGTCAGATATACAGTTGGTAAATACTTTTTTCCCATTATGTGGGCTGTCTCAGTGCTCTCTTCATCATTTCATTTGCTTTGCAGAAGATCATTAGTCTGATGAGGTCTCACTTGTCTACCTTATTTATTTATTTATTTCTAAAGTTATGGTAAGTGACTTTATTACAAAATGGCCAAACACTCAGATTACACCACTGCATTCAAATATGAGGATCAGTGTGTTCTTCCCAAACTGTGTGAAATTTTATTTTTATTATAAAGATATGGGGTACAATTCAGGTTTAGGTATACAAGTGTTGATTATGCAAGTACCCTTATTGGTGAGATATAATGCATCCTCCCCTAGCAGTTTCCCTCAAGTGCCAATTCCACAGCCTGCCCTAACATTTTCCCACTACTGCCAATCATTTTCTTATAGTATGATAATAGTTCAAGGCCCACTTATGAGTGAGAACATATGATACCCTGTTCTTTGGTTCTGTGATAGATCACTGAGTATGATCGATTCCAAATCCATCCAAGTTGCTGCAAAGTCCTTAGGTTTGTCTTTCTTTATGGTTGCATAATATTCTATTGTGTATATGTATCACATTTTAAAAATCCAGTCTAGCTTTGATGGAGAACTTGTTTGGTTCCAAGGTGTTGCTATTGTGAGTAGAGCTGCAACAAACATACGTATGCAGGTATCACTTTTGTAGAATGATTTGAGTTCCACCGGGTAAATTCTTAATAGGGGAATGACTGTGTCATATGGAAGGTCAATTTCTAGTTTTTTCAGTATATGCCACACTGTTTTCCAGAGAGATTGCACTAGTTAGCATCCCCACCAGCAGTGTAGAAGCATTCCTTTTTCTCTGCATCCTCACCAGTGTCTGTTGCTAATTGTTTTATTAATGATGGCCATTCTTGTTGGGGTTATGTGGTATCTCAATGTTGTTTTGATTTGCATTTCTCCAATGATGAGGCTGAGCACTTTTTCATGTGTCTGTTGGCTGCCAGTATATCTTCTTTTGAGAAGTATCTATTAACATCTTTTGCCCACTTTATAATGTGGCTGTTTGTTTTTGTCCTTTCAGCATGTTTGAATTCCTTGTAGATACTAGATGTTAGGCCTTTGTCAGATATACAGTTGGTGGATATTTTTTCCCATTCTGTTGGGAGTTTCCCTGCTCTCTAGATGGTTTATTTTGCTTTTCAGAAGCTCTTTAGTTTGATGAGGTCCCATTTGTCTATCTTATTCCTTAAAGTATTGGCTTTAGTGTTCTGAATAAGAATTGACTGCCAGTTCCAATTTTCATAAGGATGTCTCTTTCATTTTCAAAGATTCTTATAGTTTGAGGTTTTATGTTTAGATCTTTGATCCATTTTAGAATGAATTTTTGTGTATGATGAAAGATAGGGGTACTGTATCAATCTTCTGCATTTGGTTAACCAGTTTTTCCAGCACAACTCACTGAATAGTTTCTCCTCTCCCCAGTGGTTGTTGTTGGAGATGTTGTCAAAAATGAGTTGATTGAGAAATTCAGGTTTTGCTTCTGGATTCTCTATTCTGTTCCACTATATGTGAACTGTTATTGTGCCAATACCAGGCTCTGTTGTTTACTGTAGCCTTATAATAAAGTTTGAAGTCTGAAAGTGTGATACTACCTACTTTGTTTCCTTTGCTAAGGGTTGTTTTGGATTTTTGTGGTCATTTATGTTTCCATATGGATTTCTGTACTGTCATTTTCAGGTCTAAGAAGAATGATATTGGTAAGTTAATAGGTATTGTGTTGAATCTGTATAATGGCTTTTGTAGAATGGGCATTTTAGCAATGTTGATTCTTCCTATCCATAGCATGGAATATTTTTTTGTTTTTGACTTCTTGAATTTCTTTGAGCAGTGTTTTATAACTCTCATTGTAAAGGTCTTTCACTTCTCTGGTTAGGAAGATGCCCAGGTATTTCATTTTTTGTGCCTATTGTGAATGGAATTGTGCTTTTAATTTGGGTATTTGCCTGCTTGCTGTTGATGTATAGGAACACAGCTCTCTTTTGCGTGTTTCTTTTGTACCCTGAGATTTTCCAAAATTCTTTATTATTACAAGCAGATTTTTGACAGATTTTCTTGGATTTTCAAGTTTTAGGATCATATCATCAGCAAAGAGATAACTTGACTTCCTCTTTTTTTATATGGATATCCCTGATTTTCCTCTTTTGTCTAATTAGCCAAACTAGTACTTCCAACACAATGTTGAACAAAAGGGTTGGGAATGGTCAGCCTTGTTTTGTTCCAGTTTTTCAGAAAAATGTTTTCAGTTTCTGTCCATTCAGCAATATGTTAATCGTGGGTTTATCATAGATAGCACTTATTATTTTGAAGTATGTTTCTTCTATTCTTAGGTGTTTGAGGATTTTTATCAAGAAGGGATGCTGGATTTTATCAAACACTTTTTCTGCATCAAATGAGATAATCATGTGGTTTTTGTTTTTACATCTGTAGATGTATTTAATTACATGTATGAACTTGAGAATGTTGAACAAGTCCTGCATCCTTGGTCATGGTGGATCTGATTTGCTATAACCTTGTTGAGGATTTTTGCATTTATGTTCATAATAGATATTGCCCTGGAGTACTCTCTCTCTCTCTCTCACTCTCTCTCTCTCTCTCTCTTTTTTTTTTTGGTATCAGTGTGATGTTAGCATTGTAAACTGATTTGGGGAGAATTCCATTTTTCTCAATTGACTGGAATAATTTCAATAAGATTGGCATTATCTCTTCCTTGTATATTTCATGGAATTCTGCTGGAAAGCCATCCAGTCCAGAGCTTCTTTTTGTGGGTAGTTTTTGTATGACAGGTTCAATTTCCTGGGCTGTTTTTGGTCTATTTAGTGTCTCAATGTCTTCTTGTTTCAATCTGGGGAGGTTGTGTGATATCAGAAGGTCCTCCTTTTTACTTAGGTTATCAAGTTTGTTCCCATATAGGTGCACATAGTAATGTCTAATAATCTTTTGTATTTCTTCAGGGTCAGTTGTGATTTGATCCTTTGTATATCCGATTGTGTTTATTTGGGAGTTTTCTCTCTTTTCTTGGTTATTCTGGCTAGGAGTCCATCAAATTTACCACTTATTTCAAAGAACCAGCTTTTTGTTTTGTTGATGTTGTATAGTAGTTTTATCTTCTATGGTCTGTATTTGTGCTCTTATTTTTGTTAATTGGATTATTCTGCTAAAGTTGGGGTTTTGGTGGTCTTACCTTTCCAGCTCCTTTGAGTGATTTGTTAGGATGTCCAATTGTGATCTTTTGATTTCCTTGATGTGTGCTCATAGAACTGATTTCTTGGCATCCAAGAGATTTGGTAAGATGTTTCTTCATTTTCATTTGTTTCCAGAAATCTTTTTATTTCTGCTATGATTTCAGTGTTGTTTCAGTACTTTTTCAGCATCATGCTGTTTGGTGTTCATGTCATTGTGGTTTTGGGGAAATGTTGTTGTTGATATTTATTTTT
>CAUYQG010137148.1:0-22356 GCA_963574415.1 Tarsius wallacei | reverse complement strand
GGAGGCTGAGGTGAGTGGATTGCCTGAGCCCGCGGGTTTGAGACCCGCCTGGGCAAGCGAGACCTCATCTCTACAATAAATCAAAAAATTAGCCGGGCGTGGTAGCGCGCGCCTGTAGTTCCAGCTACTTGGAAGGCTGAGACGGAAGGATTGCCAGAGCCCAGCAGGTCGAGGCTGCGGTGGCCAGGAGTGGCCACTGCACTCCAGTCTGGGCGACAGACTGAGACTCCAACTAAAAAAAAAAAAAAAAAGAAAATTAGAATTTCCACATATGAATTTTGAGGAGACATGCCCAGTTTATTGAAATGTTGTGATGATTGTTATAAAATTGTTGTGATGATTAAGTTAATGCATTTAAAGCACTTACAAGATTACAAGGCATATAGTTAGTGCTCAGTACATGATCAATATATACACATATATATAATTGAATTATAATAGAATAAGACCTTCTGGCATTCCATACAACTATCTAATACTTTATTTTGTATTTTTCTGTTCCTATCCTTATGGCAATTTCATAATGGCTATAGGTTGGTTTGTGTGACCCCTCCAAATCTCATATTCAAATTTGATTTCCAGTATTGCAGGTGGGGTCTAATGGGAGCTGTTTGGGTCAGGGGTTGGATCTCTTATAAATGGCTTAGTGCCATCTTCATGGTAATGAGTCCTTGTTCTAGTAGTTCCCACAACAGTGGTTGTTAAAAAGAACCTGTCACTTACCCCATCTTTCTCTTGCTTCCTCTCTTGCCATATGATCTCTGCACATGTTGGCTCTACCATGCCAGGAGTAGAAGCAACCAGAGGCCCTCATCAGAGGCAGATGCTGGTGTCTAGCTTCTTGTACAGCCTGCAGAACCATTAGCCAAATAAACCTGTTTTCTTTATAAATGACCAAGCCTTGGGTATTCCTTTATAATAGCACAAATGAGCTAAGACAATAATCTATACATTAATTTACTTGATTACAGGCAAATAAATCCTATGAGAGGAAGGACCTTATCTGTGAAGTTTCTCCTCCATTCCATGCCTAACACAGCATCTACACACAACAGAGATTACTAGCTGTTTGTTGAAGAAATAAATTGATGAATGATCCATTTTTACCTTCTGCAAAATCCAATTTAAAGCATATATACCTAACATTGAAACTTCCAGTTCAAAGTTTAAAGAAAGATAAGGTGCAGTAACAACAGACTTTCAGACAGACCTGGGAAAGAAAAACTTCCTATTACTTCTAGGATGAACTACCTGAAAACAGGATAATGCCTTATGTCACTACATTAACAAATCATGTTTTAGACTCCCCTATTTCTAAAGGTAATGATTCCAAGCTCACACTTTCTTTCCTGATCTTGACTTCCTATACAGCCAACTTTTGGGGGCAGTTTTTTCATTGGAATAACTAACAATAATATCATGTTTTTAGAGAAATACAGGTCCACTCACTGGAATAAAGTTAAAGGTTACTTTATGTGAATTTTCTCATTTTAATATGATGTCTGTAGAGGGACAATAGTTGAAGAATCAGCTATTTTTAAATTGATCCTTCTATTGGAATATGAAAAGGATTTGTGAAATGAGTACTAACAATTTTATAGTGTTAGGCATTGCAACACAAAAATGCAGAATACTTCTACTTAACATAAAACCTTTCATATTGCTTTGTCCTGCCACCCTTCTATACACTTGCCTGGAAAGGACAGCAACAAAGAAAGAATATGTAAACACTTTAATCATTTCTAACTTGCCATCTATGACAATTCACTCTGCTGAAATCAGAAAGGATGGAATCACTTTTCCATTTCCTTAAGGTCACCAAGGACAGACAAGCTCAGGACATACTGTATTTGTCAGAAGCAAAAGAGATGACTGGTGAGGTGGCAGTGACAAATCTGTTCTAGGCTCAGCTCATTTTACTGAAGAATGTGTGTCCCCTTCTGACATTTATCAAAAGAAATTCAATCTTATAAAAAGAAGGATGTCAAATAATAGTACATTGCTAACACTCATTTTGTTGCTGTCAGAAGGGCAGATGGGAGCAAAAAGGGAAAAGGGTGGATGGAAGAGAAAGTTATTCCAGAAAGAAACAAACAAGGTCAGGCTAATAATAGACTTACAGGCTTGCACACATTTCTAATTAAAGCACCTATGTTTGAGATCCAAGTTAGTGTCTCATGCACACATTGGAATACCAATTTTCATTTTCTCCAGAGAGAAGGAACAACACAAAGCACAAGTGTGTGTGTGTGTGTGTGTGTGTGTGTATGTGTGTTTGTGTGTGTGTGTGTATGTATTTTGTTGTTGTCTGACTGCCATTCTGCTGTATCAGGGAAGAATGCTCATGAAACCTAGTAAAACTCCATAGCTCCAGGTACAATGACATGCACCCTGTGGGCATGCAATCAATATTTCTCATGGTGATGATGGTGATTTTTCTCTGGCAGAAAAAAATGTTCTGGGTCAAAAAGTAACCCAAAAGTTGTAGCAGAGGTAGTGGAAAAATAGAAGTCAGATTAAGACTGAAAGAAGGAATTCTATCAGGAGACTAATAATGAAGCTGACAAAATACTGTAACAAGTAAGTGTTTTACCATGCTGCATAAAAATATTAGATTAAGGTACAAATTAAATCCCTTTCTCAGTGAGGGGTTTCTGCAGGACATAAACAATTAAGCCGCTTTCTAGAGAAGACAGGAAACATGATTAACAGATCCAAAAAGACAGTGTAGGGAAGATGAGTTTAGCACTAGGAGGTGAAACACCAACTGTTATGCAAATTGACTTTTCCCAAAATGTTGGATAATTTCAATCAAGGACTGAAATATTCTCTTTTCTTTTTAACATCAATATTTTCTGGCCTTAAACTTGTCATTGGGTTTAGCAATAAGAGCCAAAGGAGGTTCTTATTAAATAAATGCTACTGGTGCATATGGGGGGGGGGACCCCAAAACACCCGGAATTTATTTATAAAAATTTGTGTATTTATTCTCACATGTTTAAACTTCAATCACCTTCAAAGTACTCTCCAGTTGATGTAATACACATATTGAGACGCTTTTTCCACTGTTCAAAACAGTTTTTGAACTCATCAATTTTGATGCCTTTTAATGCTTCTGCCATTTTTTTGTTTCACCTCTTCCACATAGGCAAAATGTTTCCTTTTGAGGACTTTCTTCATCAGGAAAATGAAAAAAGTCACTTGGGGAGAGATCTGGTGAATAGGGAGGGTGGGGCACAGGGGTCATGCTGTTTTGGGTCCAAAACTGCTGAACAATCAGTGAAGTGTGGGCAGGTGCATTGCCATGGTGGAAGAAGCAGCCACCGGCTTGCCACAACTCAGGACGTTTCTTCTGCAAATTGTGATCCAACCTTCTCAAAACTTCCAGATAAAAAGTTAGGTTGACCATTTGATCTGGATGAACAAATTCTGAGTGTATACAAGGAGCCCATCCTCCAAAAGATAACTCCAGGTTTTTTTGGGTCCCCCTCATATGTTCCAGTCAAGTCTTCTGAGATGAGTATGGAGACACCTATAAAACATTTAAGCATGAAATAAAGTTTTGCTTCCTTGCAACACATTTTCAAATATCTGGCAGTGTCCTAGCTAAGGGTGGTTGAGCAGGCAGCTTGTGGGACCTAGTGAAAACTATAGGAGACACCAGGAGTAAATTGTTGAAGCATGACCTATTCCAAGTCCTGTAGTCTCTATAAGGTGACTATTTGATGCAATTGAAGTCTTTAGAATTCAGACTCTCAGAAGCTGCTAAGATCAAAGAAAAAAAACTTTCATGCATTTTCCTCCACAAATAAGGCACTAATCCAGGAATCCAGTAAAAACCATGACTATTGTACTCAATCTCCAAACTCATGCTTACTGTCTTTAAGATTTTTTTTCAAATTCAAGTTCCTAAAAGTTATGCAGAATGTATAAAAATGTATCTGTTATCAAGTGTCCTTCATTGAACTAAAATACATCAAACTTATTAGCACATAGACCAGATCTTTCTGTTCCACGTTGGAAGGTTTTAAGGAGAATTAATGCCATATAGATAATCTTCTACATGACATTAATATAGTCATCTTCACAAGTATTATTACCAGCACAGTTTGCAAGCTTTGAATATTTGCTTTGGGCTGGCCTTACACATTTGCATAAATCCTTTTTAATATAGGGAATAAATAGTACATTTAAAAAATGTTTTATGGTAAAGATGTGGGGTACAATTCAGGGTTAAGTATACAAGTGTTCGTTATCCTTGTTAATGAAGTGTACCCTTCCTCGCCTGGCAGAATCCCACTATTACCAATCCTGCTGCCTGCCCCCCAGCCCCGGCAATTTCCCACTACAATCATTTTCTTATAGTATTACGATAATTGTTCAAGGTCCATTTATGAGTGAGAACATGTGAAACTCAGTTAAATAATACACTTTAAAAACAGAATAAGCTAACATCCAAATTTTTAACCCTTTAAATTAGGGTTTAGCAATAAAAGCCAAAGGAGGTTCTAATTAAATAAATGCTACTGGTGCATATGGGGGGGACCCCAAAACACCCGGAATTTATTTATAAAAATTTGTGTATTTATTCTCACATGTTTAAACTTCAAACATTTTCTGGTGGGAGTCAAATAGTAAATATGTTCCGCTTTGAATCCCACACACTCACACTCTCCCATAACTATTCAACTCAGCTGTTGTAGCATAAAAACAGTCATAGACAACACATAAACAAAAGGGGGTGGCTATGTCCTAATAAAATTTTCTTTATAATAGCAGGCACCAGACACTGGCCTTCAGGCCATAGTTTGCTGACCCCTGGTTCACATCATCATTTTCCCTCTTTCATTTCTTTCATTCATCTTCTATCATAGAGTCACAGCCTTGCAGCCAAACTGTGGCACCCGACCAAATATTGTACAGAAAGATTGGAGGGGGAACTTGAGAATCAGTTAAAACCATGGGAAGCATTAGTGTTAACAACCCATTCCCCATGGGTTGGGCCACCTTTCTAAAATGAAAATTTGATCGTGAGACTCCCTAGCTTAAAATGAAAGCCCTGGCCCTTTAGCCTGTCACAACAGGCTCATCTGTGACTGACCCTGCTTTTCTCCTCTTCCCCATGTCTTCCTATCCCTTCCTTCTTACATCCTATGCTTCACCTACATGGAAGGACTTGTAATTTCCAGAATGATACCTGCTCCCTTGCCTTTCATCCCATGTACTTGTTACTTACTCTGCCTGAAATACCCTTCACCACACATCCCTGGCTTGCTTAGGTGTCTTAGGTGACTTTAACTCCCAAACATACTCTGTGTGCCGGTATTATAATATTCTTACCACTATCTATAGATAATTATTGCAGCAGACAAATTTAAAATTCTTGAAAGCTGAAACTGCATTTTCTTTTAAAGTATGTGAGACAGAAACATGGTTCTCAGGCTGGTGTTACTGAAAAAAAAATAAAACAGAAAGACAGATGCATGGACTCCTCTTAGGGCCTACTACTACCCTCCTCAAACATGGAAATAAAGGAAAAATCTTGAGCTCCTTCAAGCGAAATTCCGGCTGTCCTTGAGAAATAAATAAATAATCCACTAAGTAAGAGGTAACAATAAGCCACCCCAGTAAGTTAGTCACAAGATGTTTGGTTCCCCATAGATACTAAAGATAACATCTTGATAGATTTGCATGAGTTTTTTTTCAGAAACCAGTTCCCCCACCAGATGGAAAATGCTGGCTGCTGTTATGTAGACCTAAGATAAGGGGGAACTGAGGACTGAACTCTGCCATTCTTTGTTATAAATTTCTTCCTGAGAGGCCTGGAGAGAGTCACACCCACAGGCCAAAACTTAACATTTCTCTCTGCTGACCTCAAGTTTTTCGAGAAAACCTTGCTTCCTTAACCCATTGCAAATCAAAGAATCTCTGAATTCACCTATGACCTACAAACTTCCATTTCAAGATCCTCTGCCTTTTCAGGCCAAACCAATGTAGAACCTTCATGTATTGATTTATGATTTTGCCTGTAACTTCTGCTTTCCTGAAATGTACTCCTGCTTTTAAAAACCTTTGCTGTAAGCCATCAGGAAGTTCAAACCTTCAACATTAGCCACCTTGTTCTCTTTGCTTGGTGCCATGCAGTAAATGCCTCACTTTCTGTCCCTGCAAATCTCCGTGTCAGTGTTTGGCTTTGTGCACTGGGCAGGCAGACCCAAATTTGGCTTGGTAACACATGGTGCCTGGAACATTGAGAATAATTTGTAATAATTATCAAATGAATCAATTATTTAATTTACTTAATGAGTTTTCGGCCCCTCCACTTCAACCTATAACTTCAGGTGTTCCTAGCTGTGGGAAATTTATTTTCTTTTGCAGACTGTCTATAAATGATATTCAAACAACTAACAGAACTAAAAAAAAAAAATCAGTTAAACTAGTAACTCAGTATTCAACTGCAGGGGAGGAAAAAAATAATTTTTTATCTACCCTTCATAGTTCTTAGCTGAGACTTCTTGTCAAAAAAAAAAATTAACAAAAGAGAAACAAACAAAAGTCTAATAACATGTATACCTCCTGTATACATGGAAGATACTCAGGAAAATTTTAAAGAGTAAAGACTCCAGGGCCAAATATCAAGAGTAGACCTCAAAAGGGTTGTTTAAATTTCAGGCTTATTATCCTCCTTTGCTGAAACAAAAAGAGAAGTGTGTGAGGAAATGCTGATGATGGGAGATGGTCAGGAAAAGTCCAGTAAGAAAGAACAAAGCTTGTTAAATCTGCATGATTTAAGCTGATGCTTTATCCATTTATTAAGAGTCTCTTGTGATTTAGTCACCCCTCTCTTTCTGGTACTGGGAGGGAGATATTCTTCCAAACAGAGATTTTCCTTGTGGATGTAAATTTCTCTTACTAAAGGGAAACTTGTATTCTTGTTTTCAGAGTTCTTCCTTTGTCTGATGTTCCACAAAATAATAAGCGCAGAATAATCCTTATGTCAAAGAGGTTTATTTGGGTGGCATATTCTGGTCTCCTACAGTCATATTTTCAGGTTGCATGTCTTAAACCCAATTAACATAAAGTGAAAAAGGTTTTTAATTCAATTACAATTTTTTTCAGAATGAAATTAGACACATAGATTTATGTTGTTATTATTGATTTGTTTCTTTAGAGTGTTGACCTAAAAAGAAGAAGCTTAGACAAATTTAATATAAATAGAGAATTTATTTGGGCCAAGTTTGAGGACTGCAATCTGGGAGCATAACTTCAAGTTTTCCTGCATATACACTCCAATTAGCAGCAGTTTTTATGCCGGGGTCAGTGGCTCAGCCTGTAATGCCGCGCTTTGGGAGGCTGAGGTGAGTGGATTGCCTGAGCCTGCGGGTTGGAGACCCGCCTGGGCAACTTGGCGAGACCTCATCTCTACAGTAAATCAAAAATCAGCCGGGCGTGGTAGCGCGCACCTGTAGTTCCAGTTACTTGGAAGGCTGAGGCGGAAGGATCGCCGGAGCCCAGCAGGTCGAGGCTGCGGTGGCTGGGAACCGCCACTACACTCCAGTCTGGGCGACAGAGTAAGACTCCAACTAAAAAAAAAAAAAAAAAAAAAAAGGTGGATTTTTAAAGGTAAAGAGGGGGGATAGAGAGTGCAAATACAAAGTTGTGAGTCCAGAATTCTCATTGGTTGACAGAAATAACATTGATTAGTGATTGGTTATACACTGTTAAGCTATAGTGTGTAGGTTATAGTGCCTGGTATGGCATTATTAGGTTAATTTATTTCTACTTGTGGCAATAGGAAGCCATTTAAAGAGAGGAATACTTAGCTCAAAGGGAGGAATGAGACATTATTCCAGTCTTATTTTAATGTCTCTATGGGCCTGATAATTAAAAGGACTTGGCATTCCTCAGATAATAGTTCTTTCCTTTTCTCAAGAGACAATCTTAGGGCCACTTGCTGCATTATCTATCAGTATTAATAAAGCCGCTTTACATTTACCCATAAGGATAAATAGTTTCTCAACTAGTCATTTAACAGTCCGAGTTTATTTGACAGACAATTAAACATTTATGCTGTTTGGCGGGACCTACAGGAGACATGAACAGATGCTGTATAATGATATCCGTAATACAGACTATAGAACAAATAAATTTGTGCTTCAATGGACAACTCTGCCTCATCTAGATACAGTGTAACCTTCTGGCTTACTAGATTCTAGCCTTTTATAAGCTTTAAACTATTTTTTGACTCTTTGAAGTTGAAAGTGACAAATACTCTCCCCTTAGCCAGGCTCCCCTGAAGCCTTTTTTTGACTAGT
Organism: Tarsius wallacei; assembly: GCA_963574415.1. Classification (NCBI taxonomy): domain Eukaryota; kingdom Metazoa; phylum Chordata; class Mammalia; order Primates; family Tarsiidae; genus Tarsius; species Tarsius wallacei. The sequence goes on along the minus strand of CAUYQG010137148.1, from coordinate 14,041 downwards.
TCTCATCCTTAGCCCAGTTAATACAGTGTTAGCCAGAATCTTGATGAGTCAGTTTAGCAAAAATCTGCTATGCTTGGTATCTGATCACTCTTGATAGTTAATCAAATGTCTCTTTCCCCACCTTCTATATCTTGTCATGCTGGCCCGTGTTCGCAAGAATTTGGTTAATCAATCTAGCAATAATCTCCCTAGCCTTGATGTTTCCTCTTAGTTTTTCATCTATTAACCTTCACCCTATTTCTTGGCCATACATTCCCAGTTTTCCTTGTTGCATTAAGAATGAGAGGTTGCCGGGCATGGTGGCTCATACCTGTAACCTCAGCACTTTGGGAGGTGGAGGAGAGAGGACTGCCTAAGCTCAGGGTTTGGAGACCAGCTTGAGCAACATGGCAAGTCCTCGTCTCTACAATAAATTAAAAAAAAAAAAAATTAGCCGGGTATGGTGGTGCATGCCTGTGGTTCCAGCTACTTGGAATGCTGAGGCAGAAGGATCACCTAAGCCCAGCAGGTAGAGGCTGAAATGGCCATGAGCATGCCATTGCACTCCAGCCTGGGTGACAGAGTGAGACTCCAACTCCAAAAAAAAATAAAAAAATAAAAATAAAGAATGGGAGGCTGGGTGCAGTGGCTCATGCCTGTAATCTTAGCACTTTTGGAGGCTGAGGTGGGTGAATCATTTGAGCCCAGGAATTGGATAGCAGCCTAGGCAACATAGTGAGAACTTGTCTCTAAAAAAAAAAATCAGAAAAATAAGTATGTGTGTTGGTGCATACCTGTAGTCCTGGTTACTTAGGAGGCTGAGGAAGAAAAATCACCTGAGCTCAGGAGATGGAAGCTGTGATGAGCCATTATCATGCTACTGCTTTCCAGCCTGGGCTACAGAATGAGACCCAGAATAAAATAAAATAAAATAAAATAGATTCAGTTATCATATCAACCTGGTTCTTTTTTTTTTTTTGAGTTAGAGTCTCACTCTGTCACCCAGACTGGAGTGCAGTGGCACGCTCATGGCAGCCACTGCAGCCTTGACCTGTTGTGCTCAAGTGATCCTTCTACCTCAGCTTTCCAAGTAGCTGGAACTACAGGTGAGCGCCACATGCCTGGCTAATTTTTTTATTTATTGTAGAGACGAGGTCTCACCAAGTTACCCAGACTGGTCTTGAGCTCCTAGGCTCAGGCAACCCTCTCGCCTCCACCTCCCAAAGTTCTGGGATCACAGGTGTGAGCCACCATGCCTGGCTGGCTACCTGGTTCTCTTATTGAATGAGTAAAATAAATATTTTAACACATGCTCATTTATATATGCATGCGAGAGTCATAATTTTACTTTTTCTGGAAATTAACAGTTTTGGAGATTCTACTGAGTTGCTCAGTAGATTTACCTACAGAGCCAGATGTCTTTTGCAATCGGAGAAGATTCATGGGCAGGGTAAGCCCAAGTGGTTCTTTTCTTACTTATCCTTGGTGGCAGTAGAACCTTGCTCACTCTGTTTTTCTTGTTCTAATTTTCCTCTGTGCTACTTTTATGTTTTCTGTTTTGGTTTGTTTCCAGCCAATATGTTATGCCCCATTGCTGGTAGCAATGGTTGAAATTTTGACTTTATGGCTTGATTATTTGATAATTTCTGTAAATGAATTACTGGTTTTATAGAGATCCCTGGTAGGTGAGAGATAACAGAGAATCTGGAGTGTTAGTGTTTTCTTTGTCTATTTTCTATTTTGAGCTCTTGCAGAAACCAACTCAGAAATACTTTAAGAATTCAAGTTCATATAATTACATACACATTTGGCAAATGCAACAGGTTTAATATTATCAGTTTAATTAAAAGTAGCTATGCGACCGGGCTCAGTGGCTCAGCCTGTATCTCATCACTTTGGGAGGCCGAGACGATTGGATTGCCTGAACCCTCGCATTCAAGGCTGGCCTGGGCAACTTGGCAAGACCTCATCTATACAATAAATTAAAAATTAGCTGGGTGTGGTAGCAAGCACCTGAGGTTCCGGATACTTGGAAGACTGAGGCGGAAGGATCGCAGGAGCCCAGCAGGTAGTTGCTGGGGTGGCTGTGAGTGTGCCACTGCACTCCAGTCTGAGCAACGGAGTAAGACTCCAAAGCAAAAAAAAAATAGCTATAACGTCTTTGATTTGTCAGAGTATAAATACAGATATTTATGCTACTTGGATATGTTCTCCTTAATCTTAACAGGCCAACTGATTGAATGAGTTTGACTTCCTTCTACTTAATGTTTACTATTATGAAAAATATGAATTTATGTTTACCCAGATTTAATCATTATTTTGATAAACTTTATTTCAACAGTAATTATGTTTTTCCTAAGTCTACTTGAGGAGAATTTCCAAGATCCATAGGTAACTTAAAACCTTGGACTGATACTAAGTTAATTATGGTCAGTCACTAGATAAACAGTAACATAGTATTTCGAGACAGTAAGATAGAATACTGAAATATTCATTACAATTCATAATTTCAAGTTTATATCCTTTTGCTTCTCACTTTTATGAGGCTATCTGTTTGGGTCTATAATGAATGAGTTCATTTCTGCCACTTTGAGGACTGTATAAAAATGATATGTGTGAATGAGGAAAGCTATGTTGTGTGTATTCACGAGTTCTGTTAGTCTTCTGCAAAATGCTGGTTTGACAGTCCACAATTATCCACTCCTCAGTTCTCTAGGTGAAACAGAAGTACATTACTTGACTAAAAATTATAATAGGATGGGGACAGTGGCTCGCACCTATAATCCCAACACTTTGAGAGGCTGAAGTGGGAGGATTGCTTGAGGCCAGGAGTTTAAGACCAGTCTAGGAAGCATAGCAATACCTTATTTCTACAAAAAATAAAAATATAAGCCAGGTGTTCTGGAATGTGCCTGTGGTCCCAGCTACTGGGGAGGCTGAAGTGGGAGGACCCCTTAAACCCTGCCACTGTACTCTAACCTGGGCAACAGAATGAGACCCTGAGTCAAATTATAATAATAATCATACATAAATAAGTTATAATAAATATGTGACTTACTATATTTAGGAGTAATAGTTTTAGAAAAATACAGGCATATTTTCCATTTCTTGAGTAAAAGAGTAAGTTTTATCTTAAGGGAGTGGAATATTTTTGGTCTCCAAATCAATTTGTACTCTTCAAGCTTATTGAGAATTGTTGGGAGCCAGCCTTGGAGGTCCACCAGATTGACAGGGTTAGGATTTATGACTAATACCTGGTAAAAAGAAGTTTCTGATTCTGTTTAAGCAAAGAATTGTTTTGAACATTTTTACTTATTATTTGTAGTTGTAGTTATGGTGTTTAGACATAAGGTTCTATAAGTTTATAATCGTAAGCATAAGATTTAAGTGTAAGTGAAAGTTTATATGTAGGTGATTTATAAGTTTGTTTTTCAGGGATTGGGATACATATTAAAGTTTTAGTATATAAGAAGTTGAAGAGTTTAGATGTAGAATTTAAGTGAGTAAAACAGATTTTATCTAACAACCGAAACTACCTTGAGGCCAGAAAAACATCACTGAAAGTTTCTTCCAAGGTGTTTTTTCCTTAGAAATAAAATGTTCCAAATAGGAAGACAATGAAGGAATTTGACAAGAGGAAACTACCAAAGGGGCCTGAAAGACCAAGAGTGCCTCATCCATGAAAAAAGGAACGTCTGCACTTGTCTGCACCAGGTGTTTCACCAGGTGTGGAAGGGTCCCCAGGTGCACATTCTTCCACACAAAGACTGCTCCAAAGTCTTGGGCTGAAAACTGTTGCTCTGGGCCCCAGAGACTTTATTATGGAAATAACCTGTTTCCCTGGATAATTTGAATAAGGAAGTTAAGTTTGTAAAGAGTTAAATTTGTTAGAAAAATCATAATATGTATTAGTTAATTTGGGATATAAGTTTTGTTTTAAGTAGAGTTGTTTAATGAGAAGCTTTATAATTTTATAATCTTTTTTTTTTTTTTGAGTTGGAGTCTCACTCTGTCGCCCAGACTGGAGTGCAGTGGCCGCTCCCGGCCACCGCAGCCTCAACCTGCTGGGCTCCGGCGATCCTTCCACCTCAGCCTTCCAAGTAGCTGGAACTACAGGCGTGCGCTACCACGCCCGGCTAATTTTTTGATTTATTGTAGAGATGAGGTCTCGCTTGCCCAGGCGGGTTTCGAACCCGCGGACTCGGGCAATCCACTCACCTCAGCCTCCCAAAGGCGCAGGATAACAGGCTGAGCCAGTGGCTCACACTGAGCCCGGCATGTTTTTATTTTTAAATTTTTAAAAATCTGATGCTGCCTACAGATCATCTTGCCTCTAAACAAAGCATGGAGCAATTTAAGAAATTGGTGACTTCTCATTATGACAATAGATGAGGGAGCCATTTCTATTTTATTTGCACTGAATTAATTCAATCAAGTCACACTTAAAATGATTAATCTCCAAAAATAGGTTTTATTTCTGTTTAATTGTAATAAATGTAACATGTGTCTACATGCATACTTTAAGAAATTCTAGGTGTTCTCACTGCTGGCAATCCCACTGATAATTCTCTTACTGGGTTTCTAGGCTTGTTTTCCTTTGTTGAGATGAGATCATCCTTTACTGTCCTTGTAACCTGCTGCTTTGCTGAATATGCCATACGTGTCTTTAAAAATCAGGTTCACCTACATGTCAAGTTACTTACTAGATGTGGAGTCCATGCTAGATTTTAGTTTAGATACATTATAATTGTAGACAGGTACTGGCAGACTGCTCTCCAGAAAGGTTGTGTACATGTTTTAAAAGGTCGTCATTGATTAGCAAAATATTCTGATCTGCAAATCTGACTTTGGAAACTTAATAAGTTACTGCTTACTTTTTAACAGCTTACAGTACTCTCGGATCAGCAGAAAGCTAACGTAGAGGTAATTGACTTCTTTATGCTTCTTCTAATCCTTTGATGTATTTTGTCTGTGTAATCTGCCTTGAAATGTAGTTTAATCTCAAATTAAAAAGCTGTTTTATTTGTAGGCAATCATGTTGGCCGTTATGAAAAAATTGACTTATGATGAAGAGTATAACTTTGAAAATGAGGTAAGAAATTTTGTATTCAGGAGAAATGAGTCTTAATTTTGTTAACTGATCAAATTAGTATTATATATTGTTTTGGGGCCCTCTTCAACATGCAGTATCTTTTTTATTTTTTTACTTTTGAGTCGGAGTCTCACTGTGTCACCCAGGCTGGAGTACAGTGACATGCTCATGGCCACCACAGCCTCAACCTGCTGGGCTCAGGTGATCCTTCCATGTCAGCCTTCCAAGTAGCTGGAATTATAGGCATGCGCCACCACGCCCAGCTAGTTTTTTGACTTATTGTATAGATGATGTCTCGCCAAGTTGCCTGGGCTGGTCTCGAACCCGTGGGCTCAGGCAATCCTCTCACCTCGGCCTCCCAAAGTGCTGGGATTATATATGTGAGCCATCACACCCGGCCTAAAACTCCCAAGTTTTATTTTATTTTTCTATTTTTATTTTGGGAAAACATGATTAGATTAGTTCATTGATGGTGGCTTCAAGCTTTTCTTATTAGTTTCAGAAAATTCACCCACCTTTTGTCCCTTTTTTAAAAACTGGAAGGTTGGCATATATTTGACTTCACATTCTGAAGCACGTCCTGACAGTCATCCACATCCACTTCAAGGAACACCGCACTGGAATACTTTTCAGAGAGAGAATGGAAGAAAGGTTTGATTGATTATTTTGCAAGGCCCACACCATGTGGCTGAGAAGTCAGCTACCAGTTTATCACCTGCATTTTCCCAGGCATCCTGAAACCAGGCCTTGTTATTGATCTGTTTCACCATTTTGGCTGTTAGGGTCTGGGGACCGACTGTAAGAACCAATGTAAATGGATCCTGAGTGCCTGACCAAGCTTCCAGAAGCCTCTTAATGCTTCATTTTTGACATTTTGTTTTTTAACAACCCTTTAAAAAACACTTTGTAGCATTGAACTTAGTGAACTATTGAAGACATTATTGGCACTGTCCACTTTGTATTTAATAGGAGTGCTGAACCTCAGGTCAGAAGTCTGGAAGACAGTGGAGATGAGACACTCTGGACTTGTTCCAGCTAAACGTCTTGCCCAGGCTTGGGAGTGGGTCAGCTTCCCAGCAAGCCCGAGAGGCAGCAGTTGTTGTTAGGTGTTGTGTGACAGCGTGTGCTGCTGGGCTGTGTGCTCAAGGGTTCAGTTCCTAGCCCAGGCATTCAGAAATTCCCATGAAAGGATCATGGTGGAAGGATCATGGTGGTGATGACCACCACACTGTGCCCGGGAGTGTACCAGGCCCCTGACATTTATCATCTCCAGTCGTACGGTGTCATCACCACTTTTTACAGTGGACACTGGCATACAGAGGATGAATTTGGTGCCAGAGGCCTCAAAGCCCATGCTGGCTGCGACGCTTGTCCTTAATCTCCTTACCCTGTTTCTGGCTCTAGGCTTTTGAGGCCAAGGGCTGTGGTGTTCAGAAATACTTATTTGTGAGCAGGAGGGGAGGAGCTACTAAGCATAGTAAGTTTTCCTATTTAGATATTGATGAAAAAACAGAAGTATGAAATTTGTAAATGCAGAAATCTACAGAGGAACCAAATAATTACATGAATTGTAAAGTCTTCTAAGTTTTTTAAATGAGGATTTTTATCTTGTTGTTTCCTAGGGGGAAGATGAAGCCATGTTTGTGGAATACAGAAAACAACTGAAGCTATTGTTGGATAGGCTTGCCCAAGTCTCACCAGAGTTACTGCTGGCTTCTGTTCGCAGAGTGTTTAGTTCTACACTGCAGTAAGTTTGTTATTCTTTTTGTAACAAATCAGCTTCTTTCTTTCGCTTTCTGATGGTGGTCTAAAATCAGTGATTCATATAATAACCCCTGTTACTTATTAAGATCTTAGTGTATCTCTGGAAACCGTAATGCACTTTATTTGGATCCTTGGTTTATCTTGATCCTTTCAACTTTTGTGAAAATGAACACTTGCTTTGACTGTAATCATTTTTTTTTTTTTTTTGAGTCGGAGTCTCACTTTGTCACCTAGGCTGGAGTGCAGTGGCATGCTCACAGCCACTGCAACCTCGGTCTGCTGGGCTCAGGCAACCCTTCTGCCTCAGCCCACCAAGTAGCCGGAACTACAGGCACATGCCACCACGCCCGGCAAATTTTTTGATTTACTGTAGAGATGAGGTCTCGCCAAGTCCCAGGCTGGTCTCGAACCCATGGGCTCAGGCAATCCTCTCACCTCGGCTGCCCAAAGTGCTGGGATTATAGGCATGAGCCACCGCGCCCAGCCTGATTGTAATAATCAAAGAGGCCTTTGTTGGTGTCTTACCTTGTGCTTGGCTAGTTGCATCGAAGTTGAGGTTCGGATCTCACTGAGATATTGTACTTGATAGGAACTGGCAGACGACACGATTTATGGAGGTTGAAGTAGCAATAAGATTGCTGTATATGTTGGCAGAAGCTCTTCCAGTATCTCATGGTGCTCACTTCTCAGGTGATGTTTCAAAAGCTAGTGCTTTGCAGGATATGATGCGAACTGTAAGTATACTGGAGATCCTTCATTTTGAATATGATTTTCGTTTTCACTATGAGCTAGTGGGAGTTCCTTGGTTGTTAGAGCTTTGTGTGTGTTGATTCGGGGCATTCAGTGCCACAGTGGGTCAGAGCTGGCTCCATCTCTCTCCTGCTGCAGCTGGTGACCTCGGGGGTGAGTTCCTACCAGCACGCCTCTGTGACACTGGAGTTCTTCGAAACTGTTGTTCGATATGAGAAGTTCTTCACAGTTGAACCTCAGCACATTCCATGTGTACTAGTAAGCAGGCGTTCTGCTCCAGGCTCTTGCTGTTTTCCGTGTTTTGGCAGATCGGGTTCTACCTCTCTGTCCTCTGCGCTTCTTAAAGTCAGCAGCTCTCAAAAACTCTTAACACCCCAGAACTAACCCATCCCCCATTTCTTTTAAGTGGCTGCTTTCTGTCTAGTCGGTTCTCGAGGGCTTGCTTGTATGTATTGTGGGATTTCTTGTTGTACCTTCCTGGTGCCTGCCTTCTAGGACCTAAGACATAAGATGTGACATGAGCAAAAATGTAGCATGACAGCAGCCGTGAGATCCTTGAGCGAGTGTGGAAAGGTTGAAGTGTTTCTGTCTCTGTCTCTTTAGATGGCTTTCTTAGATCACAGAGGGCTGCGGCATTCTAGCGCAAAAGTCCGGAGCAGGACAGCCTACCTGTTTTCCAGATTTGTCAAGTCTCTCAAGTAAGTATAACACTTCAGCTGTTAGGTTTAGCTCTTTATTTCTCAAGTTATTAACTAGACAGATACTTTTCTCACAGCCGCTGGTAGGTTCGGTTCTCCCTGTTCTAGTCATGCTTATCAGGTGGGTGTTTCTTTTAATGCCACGCCTTCTTTCCCACTGATCAGCCAGGTCCTTTTTCAGTATATGAAGCGGTCAGCTTGCATGCTTTCGATAGGCTAACGCCTGTCCTCACTAATGGTATCCGCTAGTCATGTAACCAACAGTTTTATTGCTATGGATCACTCTATGGCTTCTTGGAAATCCTGGAGAAGATATTCCTTGAAAGTACAGGTTTTAACCTATTCTGTTTTGTGTTATTCTTGGCTAGTACCATTTTTTGGTATGAAAGCTACTTATTGGGCTTATAAGGTTGTAAGTCACCTTGACCATCTGTCACTACAGAGCAGACAGAAGCAGCTGTAAAAAATTAACCACAGCTAGTCTTAGACAGATGTGACTGACCTAGAACAACTTTTTCAGGTTCTGTCCTAAAGGAGGATTTTGCATCTTAGCACTTTTTTCAGCACTGTTATTTAGTTGTGATTTTTCCTTTTTGCTGTTTTGTAGTAAACAGATGAACCCTTTCATTGAGGACATTTTGAATAGAATACAAGATTTATTAGAACTTTCTCCACCTGTAAGTACTTGTCCTTTTAAGATGTTTCCCCAAATGTCGTCGAGGCCGCATACGAGGCGGCATATGCTGTTAGCCTTGCCTTGTGGGCATTTTACAAATTTGGTGGAGGCAGTGTGTGTGTGCAAGAGTTCTGTTTACCAAAATTCTGTTGATGCAGCAAAAAACCTAGAATTAGAAAAGAATCAAGACATGACTGATAAATTTGGCAGCACTGAGGATACTGTTAATTGTTGGTGAAGTGTTTTATGGAGAAGAGAAAATTCAGCTTCCAAATTGTTCTCTAATACTACAATTATATTAGCTGTTTTTAACAACTGCTACTATCAGACTAAAGTTCTTCTGTGTAACTTCAGGCTTACGGTAAAAAAATTTAAATGCTGGTTGATTTTGGAATATTATGGTGTTTGGGCTATAATCCTAAATGTTGAAATCCTGAAAGAGCAAAATCCCTAAAGTGGAATAATTCTGAAAATCACAATTCTGAAAGATCAAAATTCTGCAAATATAAATCTGGAAAAAGTAATTTTATAAAATTCTTTAAAAGACATTGAATAAGGCCAGGCATGGTGGCTCATGTCTGTAATGCCAAAACTTTGGGAGGCCGAAGCAGGAGGATTACTTGAGTCTAGGAGTTCAAAACCAGCCTGGGCAACATAGTGAGGCCTCATCCCTGCAAAAAATGAAAAACATTATCTGGGCACTTAGGAAGCTGAGAAAGACATTGATGTATGTTTCTAAAAGGGTATTTATTTAGTATATACAAATAGGACAGAGCACTTCATAGGCCACTTGACACAATAAAATAGGCAAAAATAACAGGTTTTACAAGCATAGACACTCAGGTATGCAAATGACAGGAGCAGGCAAGCCGTATTCATCAGGAAATGGGTCAAAGAGTGAAATGACCAAATGCCTGTCACTGTGGGGGGTAATTGTGTGCACCCGGCTCTCTAGCCGCAGTCATTGGAAATACCTGAGTCTTATGAGAAGATTGGTCAGAACCTTTATGGGTCATCGCTGCCTGTGCGGTCGCCCACAGAGCTGGGATCTCAAGACATGTGTGTGTCACACATGCAGATGGAGGAAGTCTTACAACACAGGAGGTCTTATGGAACACGTTTTGGTCATGCACTCCCTTGGAGTCAGATTTCTGATGTCCAAGGCAGCAGGAGAAATGTCTGTCCCAGTTCTCAGAGACCAGTTCACCATCTGTCCTTGTTGTCTCAGGACCCCTGCCGGCTGGATGGTGCCTGCCAGTACTGAGGGCATACCTGCCCTGGTTCTTTCAGACGCCCCCATCCCCTCCGTGGCACCCTTGCAGACATTCAGCATTATGCTTTTCTAGGTGTTTCTTACTTGCATACTTAATGTTTAAAATAACTATAAGACTCTAAAATGGGTCTTTTAATATCCAAATTTATGCTTCAAATTAAGTCCAGAAGTGTACCCTTTGTCAGCTTGGCACCTACACGCATTACCTTAAGCCATACTTAATTTCCAAACAAAGACAATAATAGCAATAGTTCCGCCAAGCAGGGATGTTTTCTCTTTCAAGGGATGCAGAATCCTTTTATATAAAAGCACCACATGATCCATCCGTTGAAGACTAGGTTTTTATGTGATTTTTTTGACAAGGAGTTTTGTGTTGACCCTAGAGGAGCCTCTGATCCCCTCCCCTTTGGCACCTCTGAGTGCTTAAATATGAGAAATAAAAAACCCATACATGGAATGTTGGCTTGTGTAGGAATGAGATTTAATTTTTTCATTGTCAGTCTTATTTTCATAAAGTCCTAAAGTAGCAGGTGGTTTGTGTGTGTGTGTGTGAGTTTTCTTGATATTAAACCCTTAAACATGTTTGAAGATATAAACTACATGGCCTTTGTGTGAATACTCAAAGCATTTTTGTATACCTCATATTTAGACTCATAACAATCTTATAAATAAGATTCTTACAAAAGGAAGGAAGTTAGAAGGCTAGCTGTCAATTACATGATCACTTGCAAAGTCTTGTCAGGGGTCAAATTAGAACCATGCTCTTTTGACTTCTAATTCAGTTTTCTTTTCGTTATGTGGTCCTGGAAAAAATTTGTTTTTTTACGTACTCGATCTGTGAGTTGATGTGATAAGATTATAGTTCCTGTTTTCTCTTGCATGCTTTCTGATTAAATGAGAGGAACTCAGAAAAGGAAAAAACTTTAATAAGGCAAAATTCCATCCTAGGAGAATGGTTACCAGTCTTTACTGAGCAGTGATGATCAACTGTTCATGTATGAGACCGCTGGAGTGCTGATTGTCAACAGTGAATACCCAGCCGAAAGGAAACAGGCGTTGATGAGGAATCTGTTGACTCCACTGATGGAGAAGTTTAAAATTCTGTTAGAAAAGTTGATGCTGGCCCAGGATGAAGAAAGACAAGCATCTCTTGCAGACTGTCTCAGCCACGCGGTGGGGTTTGCCAGGTGAGCAAGATCGTAATCAGAGTTGTAAAGTGTGGCTCTACACCGAGCACTTATTTGATGCTTTTGGGGTGGGCTCGTGCATTTGTGTTTCCACAGCTGTACCGTCCAGAGAATTGCCCTAATCTTTTTCTTCTAAATCCAGTGAATTAGAAGGCTTAGCTGAAGGAAGAAGAGGATAGTTACATACCGTTCTGCATTTTTGCCTTGACAACTGTAAATCCGTGACTCTTCGGACTTCTTTGGTGTTGCTGGGTTGTATATTTAAGGGGATTAGATAAAGTGTTTACATTCCGATAACATACTGGAATATCTTGGTTTAGTCTTGGTTTCCTTAGAGAGAAGGTCTGAGACTTCTCTTAAACTGTGTTGTGTCCTAAAGACCACCCAAGTGGTCATCGCCCCCATACTTTTTATTGACAAACAATAAGTAAGAACATTAAAGTTACAGTGATTGCTGATTAGAAGCTATAGGAAAACTGTCCTACAGACAACTTCCGAGCAAGAGCTAGATGTTTGAGAGATTATAGCAGCAACTTGATTCTGAAAACTATTTTCTGAATTTAAGTGGGTAGTTTGCAGATTGTCTAACACAGCCTAGTCATAGTAAGTGGATTTTCTTCCTCTGCGTCCTTTGTCAGTAGGACTTTATTTAACCCTTTGCACTCAGATATCCTCACTCAGCGGGCATAAAGAGATTGCTGGTGATTGTACAGGACAAACTCTTACTTTAGCTTGAACCCTTTTGTCCTGGAATGGCACCTGGAAGCCGTCGCTAGCAAATGACCATATTAGCTACAGCTGGAGGGAATTGTGACGTGGAAAATAAAGATGAGGCTTTTTATAGTTCTGTCTGTTTTGCAACTCGTGCATTGTTTTTGAATACTCATCACACTTTTAAAGGATAAAGCTAAATCCACGCTCCGATTTGTGCTTGCGTGCAGCCGAACCAGCAAAGCTTTCAGTAACAAGCAGACTGTGAAGCAGAGTGGCTGTTCCGAAGTCTATCTGGACTGCCTGCAGACCTTCTTGCCGGCCCTCAGCTGCCCATTCCAGAAGGACATCCTCAGAGGTGGAGTCCGCACCTTCCTCCATCGGATGGTCATTTGTCTGGAGGAGGAAGTCCTGCCTTTCATCCCGTCTGCGTCAGAACACATGCTCAAAGACTGTGAAGCCAAAGACCTCCAGGAGTTCATTCCTCTGATCAACCAGATCACAGCCAAGTTCAAGGTACCATGGCCTTCAGCGCCTGAGGACTGCCTTGCTTGCAGATTAGATGGATTTCGCTTTGGATGTCTTATGGGTTTTGCCCTTGGCTTTTTGTTGTTGTTATTGTCGGAGTCTTCCTCTGTCACCCAGGCTGGAGTGCAGTGGCACGCTCACGGCCACTGCAGCCGCCACCTGCTGGGCTCAGGCGATCCTTCCACCTCAGCCTTCCAAGTAGCTGGAGCAGCAGGCACGCGCCGCCACGCCTAGCTAATTTTTTGATTTATTGTAGAGACGAGGCCTCACCTGATTGCCTGGGCTGGTCTTGAACCCACAGGCTCAGTCAGTTCTCTCGCCTCCACCTCCCAAAGCGTTGGGATGACATGTGAGCCACTGCGCCCAGCTTTTTTTTTTTTTAATGTGAGTTACTTGAGGGCATGAATCATGTGTATTTTTATTATCAGCAGTGTCTAGCACACTGCCTGACACACAGGTCATGCTTACTACAAGTTTTAATTAAAACAGATCTTATCTGCTCTTTGTTGCAGAAGAAAAGAACTAGCCTGCTGTTTTAGAAAAGCAAATAAAAGACCAGGCACGGTGGCTCACACCTGTAGTCCCAGCACTTTGAGAGACCAAGGTGAGGGGATTGCCTGAGCCCACGGGTTCAAGACCAGCGTGGGCAACTTAGCAAGACCTCATCTCTACCATAAATCAAAAACTTAGCCGGGCGTGGTGGTGCGCGCCTGTAGTTCCAGCTACTTGGAAGGCTGATGTGGAAAGATTGCCTGAGTCCAGCAGGTCGAAGCTGTGGTGGCAATGAGCATGCTACTGCACTCCAGCCTGGGCGACAGAGTAAGACTCTGACTCAAGAAAAAAAAAGAAAAGAAAAGAAAATTAAATTAAAACACTATTGAGTACTAAATGTCTAAAGAAGTAAGTAAGAAGCACTGTAATTTTGGTGTCCAAGAAGCAGGAGTTTAAAAGTAATTTTATGTACAAGGGAATTTAATCCCGTTACAAGCTAGCTGAGTGACTAATACTTACATAGTACTTTCTATGTAAGTAGGTGTCATATGCTATAGTTGAAGAAACAGAGCACAGGGAATTCAAGGGATTAGCCCAAGGGCATAGAAAACCCAGGAATTCGTTTGCAAGCAAGCTCTGAGAACATGCTACTAAAGGATATTTTTTACCTTTGTTCGTGTTCAAAAATAAAATCCAGCCACGAGAGTTTAATCATATGCACTGATTTAAAGCTTAGGGATAGAATTTATTTTTTGAGAATTGACATTTGAAAATCTTCCCAGACAATGTGCTTTCCTTAGCCTCAATCTTAAGCTGTAGGAAATGAGATGCACTAAATGATCTCGAAGCCTTCAGCAATGTTGATGCTATATAGATTTTTGTCTTAATGTT
>CAUYQG010137146.1:0-42409 GCA_963574415.1 Tarsius wallacei | reverse complement strand
ACGCCCGGCTGATTTTTTGATTTATTGTAGAGATGAGGTCTCGCTTGCCCAGGCAGGTCTCGAACCCGCGGGCTCAGGCAATCCACTCACCTCAGCCTCCCAAAGGCGCAGGATTACAGGCTGAGCCACCGAGCCCGGCTGGAATCGTTCTTTTCTGTTGTTTATGGGTAGTATTCACTCTAAGTGACTAAATCTAAGGCTTGTTTAATATACTTCTTTGGACTACCTTTGACTGTGGCTAGTAGGCTCACATCCTCCATAAGCAGTGAATCTAACAAATCAGCTATGAAAATGTTTTAGGATAAAGCTGCTTCTTGGTATCTGTAAAAAGAAAGCATAGACCAAGCAACAATCTTTTTTCCTAAAGTCTGCTTGTAATTCTTTTTGTTTTTTAAAAATAAAGGTTTGAGCCCAGCATGATGGTGCATGCCTGTAGTACCAGCTACTCAGGAGGCTAAGGCAGGAGGATTGCTTGAACCCAGGAGTTCGAAGTCAGCCTAGGCAACATAGCAAGACTTCATCTCAAAAAAAAAAAATAAGTTAGTCAGTTAATAACAAAGGCTTAATAACACTGGTAATCAAGAAAGAGTATCTTTAGTGGACCAGAAACTTTGAGTGATTCCTAGCAACTAGAAAGCAGATGAGGCTGTAGTGATGAAGACAGAGCAGAAGATACCAAAGCCCAGGAGGGTGACAAGGAGAATAAGTGCCAGTTTTCACAAAGCAGCCTCATTAAAGAACTGTGATCAAAGTAGACAGAAGCCTTGGGTCCATCCTCAAAAGCAGCTAGCAGTAAAGGGCTTTGTGTGTTGGGGTTAAATCCTGAACTCAACTCTCTAAACAACGTGATCTCTCAGTAAGCAGGGTATCAGATAACTCCAAGCTGCCCCACTACTATGCCAAAAAAAGGATGGAGATGGTCAAAAACCTGTAACTAGGAATGAAATAAAAGTATTCAACTTCCCCCTGAGTAATGCCCTACTTATTTTGGCAATTGTTGGGGTACTAGTCTGCCTCTTCCCTCCTCACTAAAATGCCTTGAAGGCAAGTTGCCAATTTACTCACAACCCCCAGTCAGACTTCCCATTCAAAGAAAAAGCCTTTCGGGACAACAGACAAGCAAAGGCAAAGAAATTGCACACAAACGACCTGCACAATTTGACCAGGTTCTTCAGGAATAAACATGAATCGCTAACCAGAGCTCTCCAGATACTTGAGAAAAACCAATTGCATGAAAGAAAAGGACCAGTGTTTAAAATCTAACTTGTAGTCAGCTCAGAGTTAGAGACTCAAACATAAATTTTATAGACCTTCACAATGTAAAAATAAAATAATTAAAATTGGAATTGAAGAGAAGGAAGAGAAATAGAAAGAAGGCTGGGTACACTAATCTCATCATAATTTAAAACAAGGAATCAATAGGCACTGTCTGAAGTTGGCACAGTACAAAATAAGAAGAATATTATCTAAGTCAAAAGCAAACACAAAAAGAACTAAAAATAAAATAAAATATTGGGAGGCAGAAGCAGAAGAGGAGGTTTAAAGAAACATTCGTCATTGAGGAAGTCGAGATACCATTTACAGTTGATCAAATAAGAACTACAAGTGTAATATATAAAGTTATTATGGTAACTACAGAAGAACCTGTAACAAATGGCTAACTCTAGAGGGGAGTTTTAGGGGCAGGGTAAGGAAGAAAAGAAAGCTTTTACTTTTTATTACATATCCTTCTTTTTTGTTCGTTTGTTTTACTACATGCATGTCTCTTATAATTAAAAAAACAAAAACTAGTCTAGGTGCAATGGCTCACATCTATAATCCCAGCCTTTTCGGAGGCTAAGAAGGGAGGGTCACATGAAGTCAGGAGTTCAAGACCAGCCTGGACAACATAGCAAGACCTGGCTAAACAAATAAAATAAATTAGTCAGGTGTGGTGGTACATGCCTATAGTCCTCTGGAGGTTGAGGCAGGAGAATCACTTGAACCCAGGAATTTGAGGTTACAGTGAGCTAGGATCTCAGCACCCGCACTCCAGTCTGGGTGACAGTGTGAGACCCTATCTCTAAAAAATAAAATAAAAAATAAAAGAACTAGTCTAATTTTTTAAAGTAGTATTGCATAGAAAGTATAAAGAAGTTGAGCTTTGCTACTTAAGAGTTAGACGTCCAAAAACATGGAACCAACCCAGGTACCTACTGACAGTGGACTAGGTTAAGAAAATGTGGCACATATACCCCATGGAATACTATGCAGCCATAAAAAACAAAGTTTTGTTCCTTTTTTGCATTTGCAGCAACGTGGATGCAGCTGGAAGCTATCATTCTAAGCAGATTATCACAAAAACAGAAAACTGAATACCACATGCTCTTACTCATAAGAGGATACTAAACACTGGGCACACACAGGCACAAGGATGGGAACAACAGACAATGAGCACTGCTAAAGGGGAGAGGAAGGGAGGGAGAATAAGGGATGCAAAACCATCCTTAGGTACCATGCTCACCACTGGGGAGGGGGTCTGGGGGAGGGGGAGAGGACTCAGAAGCCCAAACCTCACCTTCACACAACATACCTATATAACAAATCTTCTCATGTACCCCCAAATTCTAAAATTTAAAAAGAAAATAAAAACAAAAAATATGTTTTAAAAAAAGAGTCGGATATTCTGGTCAAGAAACCTAAACGTCTCTCCATCTCAGTTTTGTCAATTCAAAAAGAAGGAAAATGTCTCCCTCATGGGGAAGTTTTGAGCAGACTAAAGGAAATAATGTACGTGAAAGCATCTGGCACACAGTGCCAAACTTATTTCTCAGAAAATATTAATTAAAAATTGTTTAAGCTGGGCTCAGTGGCTCAGCCTGTAATCCCGCACTTTGGGAGGCTGAGGTGAGTGGATTGCCTGAGCCCGCGGGTTCGAGACCCGCCTGGGCAACTTGGTGAGACCCCATCTCTACAAACCCCCCCCCCCAAAAAAAAAACAAATCAGCTGGGCGTGGTAGCGCATGCCTGTAATTCCGGCCACTCGGAAGGCTGAGGCAGAAGGAACGCCGGAGCCCAGCAGGTGGAGGCTGCAGTGGCCGGGAGCGGCCACTGCACTCCAGTCTGGGCGACAGAGTGAGACTCCAACTCAAAAAAAAAAATTGTTTAATTCTTCTTCCTTCCTTGAAGATACTACCCCAACCACCAGCGCAGCCACCTCCAGGTTATATTTCTCAAAGGAAGGAAGCTCTCTTTGGAATCCTGTTCCAGGATGGCATGCCTTCCTCTAAGATCTAACTGGCCATTCCACTGTCTTAGAGAATCTTTGCTCTTTGATTTTTAAACTCTAAACTCACACTTTGGCTCAGTTTGCAAACAGGAGGCTCAACTGAAAACAGGAAGTGTACATTGTGACTTCTCCAAATTGAAATGACTGCAGGCCAAATCCACATGTATACAGCAACAGTGATAGCCTGTTATGAGCCTAGATCTTACCAGAGGTGGTGCTCGGCAATAACCAGAACATCTTGACCACTGGCCTGGTGCTGATATCTAAAGATCTGAGTGAGTGGGGATTGGACTCCCTTGGGTTAAGACATTGCCCCTATTAACACGCAAATATTCCTAGGAGTAATTTGTCAGAGTCTTCCCAATGTACTTAATGGAGAGTTTGATTTGAGAACGGAGAGACTCAGGAAATAGGTTAAAAAATGGAGCAACTACCCCCAGACAGCAACCTCAGGAAGGAAGCCATAGTATATTTCCTGTAAAGCCAAGGAAGCCATAGTATATGGTACAAAGTGACCAAAAAATAGTGCTGGAAGTGGAGGTAGCTGGCCACACAGAAGAATTTTTTTTGTGTGTGTGTGCCTATTTCAAGGAGTTGCCTGGTGTAATGAAATCATTTCACACATTTGCACATACAGCCCCTCAGGTGTAACTGCATCATCTAGCTCACCCTTCTTTTTAGCTGCAAGGGTCAATATGATAAACACGTCTAGAACAGAGCTTCTCAAACATTAATGTGTACCTGGGGATCTTGTTAAAATGCTGATTCAGACACAGTAGGTCTTGGGTGGGAACAGAGATTTGACATTTCTAACAAGCTCCCAGATGATACGGATGTTGATGGTCTGCTAAGCATACTTTGAGTAGGAAGAGGCTAGAGAATCACTTCCTTTTCAGTACAGTATCCATGACTTTAACCCAGGTTTATATCAATACTCCCTAAAACAAAGCACAGTATGCTAGCTGAAAAAGAGGGAAAATGTGATGGTTTTGAGAGCACAGCATGGTCCTTGGAGTTGACAAACAAGAATTCACATTCCAGTCTGCCACTGAGTAGCTAGGTATACGTCCCTGGGCAAATTACTTAACCTCTCCATCCCTAAGTTTGCTCAATGGTCAAATAGTGATACTAATATCTACCTCACAGAGATACTGTCAAGCAATGTAGCATTTAGCTTGCTACCTCCATTCGATTGTTTCTATGTCATAATTCAACCTATATGTAACTGCCAGGACAGTATCTCTCAAATTTGCATTTATCACATCACCATATTGCTTCCGCGATTTCTTAGTGACTACCGAATCAAAGGCAAAGTTCCTTACTTAGCTTGGCATTCAGCTTCTACTACAGCCCACACACCTACCTCCAAGACCCCCTCCACTCCTTCCTATTCAGCATCACCTCTGGTCATAACCTCTGAAACCTATCTTCTTCAGGCAAATCACCTCACTGCCACCATTAAATTGACTAATTCCGAAATATGGACACAAACATTTAGTGCTCTAGGGAATTTCTAAAGCAATCACCTGGTCCAAACTCTTCATTTCACAAACCAGAAGATAAAAACAGAAAAATGCTAAGTGACTTGTCCTTGACCACAAACTTATCATCAATGAGAATGAAAACCTGGTTCCTGAATTTTTACTCCAAAAGTTTATTTCAGTTTGTTTTTCCACTCTCTGGAGAAAGCCTCAAGACCCACACAAAACTCACTTAAATAAAAGACCTTCCCTCCACACTTTACTTAATGTTCTCTCAGAATTTAGGCATAAAGTTTATGCTCTGACTTATTTGACATGATGTGATGCTAAAACACATGACTGACCCAGTCAATAAGTCAGGGAGTAAAATCACTAAAACCAATTATTTGTCTTGGTATAGACCACATCAATAGAATACAGTAGCACATAGTGTTTATTATTTTTGGAATCTGCCTTACTGTAACTTCAATTGCTAGTTACCTTAATTTAGGCGATTGTCTTCTCTGTCCATCTAGATTTCATACTTCTTAAAAATACAAACTTTATCTTATTCACTTTTGAATCTCTCATTGCCCTATCCACGTATCATGCTTCCTTCTTCAGGCATTGTGTAAGTAACTGTTAATTTACTGAATTAAAGATGCATTCTTTTTCATAATATTGAGCTGTATTACTTTTGAGATTTATTTGCAATCTTTTTTATTTAGCCCACTTTGTTATTGTACTATGTGTTCACTCTGTGTTATTCTGACATATTTTTCCATTCAATAGCATAAAAACTTGAAAAGATGATTCTCAATGGCTATGTGTATTCATTTACTCAAATATTCCTTTGTATCACAAAAATATTTCATGTGTACACTTTATATTCCCAATCTATGAATATATATCTTGAGGATTAAAAACATGTCCTCTACTTTTTATCATTTCCCCAACTATAATTCCCTTCCTTCTACCAAAATACTTGAATCCATGCTATACACAAAACAGAATGACTAAAATAATCATCGTTCATATACTGCTAAAACATATACAAAACAAGCTAGCAATCTGTATGTTGAAATAACAAAAAAAAACTTTAGAAACAAAAATGCAATAATAATGTATGTCATATATGCAAAAATATGTGCAAGTTGTAAACTAATCTAAATTCTCAGAATAAAAAACAAAAATATAGTTTTAAGTATCAAAAATATCATACAATGGTAGAAAAACACTCACCCTAAAGGCTAGGTTATTGAAACTCTTTTTTTTTCTAGTTTTAAACATTGTTTAAATTTCATATTCTACTGATATCCAGAGAAAAGTAAAACGTCTATTGCTTGACTTCTACAAAAACTGATTAGTGGTATACCTAATTTTACAGAAAATATATCTTCCTCAAAAGTTTGGTACACTAAATTTATGTGTGTGCACATGGATGGATTTATATCTAAGCCAGCTTGAGATGCACTGTGAGAACTCATTATTTATAGGCATCCTGAAGATGATCCTTTTGAAAGAAATTCTTTGGAAAAAGCAATTTACATGCTTTATAAATCCAAATTTTTATACATTGGATTTTTCTAAAAAGAAAAGTATACCAAAAAAAGAAAAAGAAAAAGCATTTTAATAGTATAAATTATTGTCAAAACAGCTCAGCCTTTTTCTTAGTCCCCATACCTTAAAAAAGAGTTTCATTCCTTAAAAATAGTTTTTCAAATAAACCTATGTCCTTGAAATGCCGACAGCCTATCAGTAACCTATGTTATCTGGGAATTTTTAGTTAGGAAGATACCAGGACAACAAATGACTGTTTTATATCTGAAGCTTCATTTTAGCCTTCCTGTATTCACACCCTTGAGGTTCCAGATTTTTATCCACAAAGTGATTATAGTCTAGGACTGAATCAGATTTGTTACAAACGTCCACTGGGATCCTTCGACCTATCATCGACGGGCAGAGCCAATATATGTCTTCTAGCTCACTGAATCCTTTCACTTTACCTCAGGGACTTTCCACAATGCTCCATGGTTAGCAGCTTTCTTTCACAAATGACAAAAATGAATGAAAAATGATTTCAGAATAGAAAAATGGAAACCCAAGTCATTATATAGTGTCTAAACGCTACCCTACATCTACCTCCTTAGTGTCCAAACATTCTAACGTGTGTACAATAAGGGATATTCTTTAAGGTTTTAAGTATCATTATCTCTAATTTTACCTGATTACTGACATGCACCATTTATATTACCACTCCAAAACATCCAACCACGCAATAGCATGAAAATTCTAACAGTGATCCACAATAGTCTTGAAACCATTATTTTTTTAATTAGTTTTCCAGAAAAATAAAGCATGAAGTCAATAAAATGAAATTTCTGATAAGCATACTTTCTTCTAAATACTGCAACACCAAAATGAAACTCTAACAGCAGTTATATAATAATTTATAAATAAAATACAGACTCTGACTCTTTTTCCTAAAAGGTAATTTAGTATGTCATTTTCTCCTTTTTTGCTATTGGTCTCAAAATGTATTTCTTCTTAAAAAAATATAAAACATAAAGAGTGTTTCCAACGAAAGAAAAGAAAAATTTACAAAGTATACTTTTATGCTACAAGCTATACAAAAATCTGTCAACATTTATGTTACAATTCTAGTCATCAATAAGGTACTTTTTTTTCAATGTACCGCTCAAAAATCAATTATATCAACTCTTTTGTATAGAGAAGCAGCACACCTTTCTGGCAACTAGTATTAATGAGTAGACATCACTATAGAATCTCCATCTGTTTCTCTGACAAAGCTGTGGCTACTCTAGTCTCTCATTGAAATTCCATTAATCTGGTGTTCCAAGGTCCAATGCGAAAATCAAAACTCCATCTAACCCTTTATCAGCTCACAATAACCTACAAGTGAACTCTGCCTGTTAGCATGCAGCAAGTTATGATTTTGCTATCAATCAGACAGTTAGCCAATAAACAAAAAAAAAAGGCAGGCTGGAAACAGCATGTCTGGCAGGGTTTGGAGACTTTGTTTTTGTTTTCTGTTTTCATCCACATTCAATTTCTATAGGGTGTCTGGACCTTGTGAGATTATGCATTATTCTCCTTGGCTGTGATTTAATTGCTACCAGCAATCAAGTCGAAGCATCACTGAAGTGTGCTTGAATTTCATTAGAAGATATAACTTATGCTACTTTCCTACAGTACCTAATAAACCATAAAGAAACCAAAACACATATGGCTTGAGGGAATAACTGGAAAATTAGGTGGCCATTTGGGAACCGAGTGAACTTTTGAACCAGGGGAACAGAGAAAAAGAAATATTAAAGCGAAAGACAGACTTAGAATGCACATAGAGATGTGCAGGTTTGACCTTTTCAGTACCTTGAAAATTACATTAGCATTATGAAAAATACATATCATGTTTAGAGTTTATAATCCATCAAAGTTCAGATACTTTGTTAGTGCCTACCATAAGGTAAAAGTCAAAAGGACAAAACAACAATCTGATTTGACAAAAGGCCTTTTGGTGACCTGTGCTAATTTGGTTATACTTATTGTTAAATGCATTATCTTTTTTATAATTAATATATCATTAGACTGAGGTCACATAATGAAGGAAAATTTATTCAGCAAAGGAAAGGGAACGCACACAAACTCTAAGTTGCAGGGAGGAACACTGACATGATGAGATGATATTCTACAGTGAAAATAAAAAGTCCAAGTGATAGTCTGAAAATTATTTTATAACACTCTTAGAAGAAAATGTAAAACTATCAAAAACAGTATTATTATTTATATATCAAAAATGAATAATACTAAAGATTAAATTTTATGTTGCTCAAGAATTGCTTAAACACTAATGAATATGCACTGATACGTAATTTTAAAATTGATGTAATACATAAATATAATTAAATTATATGTAAGTATCAACAAGATAAGCTTTGAACATATCTTTTTCATGATAGTATGTCCTATATATTAGTTATGAAAACATATGATAAATTATTCACTCTTAAAGAAAACATAAGAATCATGTAACTACACTATCATTTAATAACAACTCACTTTTCTAACAAATTACTAGAGGATTTTTGGCTCTCAAAGATATTTAATTGTTGAATTTTTTTCAGTTTGCAATTTTTAAAGAATACATACAACACTCCCCTGTGTATCAAAATGTTTGCACCGCTTTGAGAAATTCTGAAGATATATGTATATATTCTGTGTATATATACATTCTCTTTAGTATAAATATTCTGTCTCTGTATGTATTAAAAAAAGGCACACATATTCATATCTACTAACGTTTTACAGAGAATTATATAAAACTATAATATGTCTGAAAAGTAGAACTTAAATAATAATTTATTGTTTGAAAATATTATTTCATTAATTATAAAACATTTTCTGGTAGAAATGCTTTTGAAGATGAGGTTAGAAAGGGTAATGTCTGGATAACATGTGTGAGTGAAGAGAAATATGTACCTTTTTAAAAGATAGAAAGTGAATACAAAAGAAAAAAATCACTTCCTTTAAAAATAGAAATTAAATGCTTACCAAAGTATAAAATTTTAACATGAAATAGATATGATTATTATTGTCACACTTTGTACAAAGTTCTTGATATAAAAAAGATTGTTTTGTACTGAATCAGTGGTTAGAATGTTTATCACTTATGCATGTACTTGACTTATCCCTGTTCTGCAATAGACATAATTTTATACCTCATAAAAGCAATTTATGTTTCCAAAGGGAATAATCTGGATAACATAAAATGTGAAGTGCCCTGTTGCAGAAGCATATTTTCATTCAGCAATTGTATTTAGAGATGGAACTGCACAGTTTGATCATCATATAGTGGCAGAAGGCATCATTCATTTCTATGTCTGTGAAACTTTGAGTGCCACAAATTAATATGCATGGCTAATTTATCGATACACATTCTTAATTTATAAGTATATCACCCTTATAAGGTTTCTATAATACAGATGCACTCAACAACTGTAACAGAGAAAGCACATGCTACACTAAAAACAAGTTTCATAACTTTGGTAACACTCAATGTCTTTCAGAAATTACTAAGATATAAACAATCAATTTTATTACTAATTCAGTTAATACAAAACACTATAATATTACTGAATAATATGGGGCATTTTTAAGTGACAATCAGAAAAATGAAAATGTGTATTAAAAGAAGCATATGATAAAAACTTGTCTCAACATGAGAAGCCAAATGTAGAAATAATTAATTTAATATTTTATGAACTCATTTTATATAAAGATTTCAGAAAAAATAGATCAAAACCTTTTTCATTATTTATAATATAAATAATACAAGTCATTCAGTAACACAATAAAATTAAGCAAGAATCTGATAATATTAAATTAACAAACAAATTGTTACTAATAATATTCATATAATAATACAAGCACTCTCCTAAAAATTTTAGTACGGAAAATGTCATAGAAAAAGCAACTATACACTTAGGAAAACCTCACTAGAACCACTAGAGAGAGCTCTTCTGTTCCTTAAAAGGTTTTGGTAAAGGTAAGTTAACTGAAGCCCCTATGTTTACCTGCTTTCTAATAAGACCACCACCCCTACTCATAGCATTGTTTTGTGTGCAAGTTTCAAGAGGTATATTCTATGACAGAATATCACATACCATCCAAAGGGGCGTCATCATCCTTATCATATCGTTCTGAGGCTAATGAAATAGTGTCTGGAGGACCAGCAAAAGGGTCATCATATTCGTCCCCATCCTCTGTATCACCTGTTTAAAAAAAAAATCAGAAAACCGCTTTTTATAATTTAGTCATTTAAAATAATGTTACTTTGTTAGAAGAGGCAAATTTTACTATTAAATTCAGTCATTGTCATGGAAAAACAAAGAAAATTTTGAACTAGGTAAAAACAGGTCCTAGGTTAGTTTATACTCATTGTAATTTAGATGTAGTAAGAGCTTTTGAAGGTCAGTATACAACTGCTTATTTGTGATACAAAAGAATACAGTCCCAAAATTATGGTGTCTCCACAAAAAAGAATTCAAAAAGTAGAAGCAGGGTAAAACAAGTGTGTATCCAATCAAACAAAACCAAAATAACAACAACAAGAAGAAGCACAACAGAGAAAATAATTCAAGTAATTCTATTTACCTAATCAATAATTTGAGAAATTAATAGTTTGAAGCAATATGAATATTTTGCTTCCATTTAAAAATCACAGGATTATATTAGAGTAAATTAAAAATATTCAGCAGCATTTTCCAGAGTAAGAATCCTTTACCAGAAAAAATGCTTTCAAATTCATATAATCTTTTTAAATTCAAAGAAGGTAATTTACAAACTAGGCACTTCCAGTTTCATTCCCTGGCATGTTACCGTTTTTTAAAAAAGTTTTCTGGCCTGTTTCCTACTTGATTTTTCAAGTCCTACATTTGTTTTGTTTGTTCGTTTATTTTTAGGTCGTTTAATCTTCTCCACAAGATCTTGCAGTTTAAATTTTTTCCATATACTCACTTGAAATATTTTTTTTTAACTGAGATATTTGCTAAACTAAATGTAGGCTTAATACTATATCAAATATTTAACTGCTAACCATTCAAGTTGCCTGAAAAAAACCAGCCACCTCAGCAATTACCCAAAAGCACAGTGAAAATCTTCACAGGAACCCCCAAAAAACCTATATTATTTTTGAACCCCAGTTCCTGTGCAGATCCAGATTAAAGCTACTAGTCTCTCCAAAAGGATTTCTGTACCCTCTGACATCCATCTAGTGTCTGTCACCCTATTTATCACTAAATTTTTGTAGAAGAAATAGCTTCTTTCAAGACAGCACTGCCAAAAAATAATTTAAAAACTAAATATTCCTCTCCACTTTCTTATAATATGGCCATTTTGTGAGCAACTATCATCCTTATCCTAAAAAAGGAAAGATAGAAACATTTCTCATTAAGACAACAAGGGCAGAACATAGAGATGTCTATTTTCTCATCCTCTGTCACTCGGTGCCACTAAATATGAAGTTTCTTCCCCAATTAAAATTCTAAGGAACACAGCTAAGCATGGTGGCTCATACCTTTAATCCTAGCACTTTGGGAGGCCGAGGTGGGAGGATCGCTTGAGCCCAGGAGTTTCAGAGCAGCCTGGGCAACACAGTGAGACCACATCTCTACAAAAAATTAAAAAATTAGCTGGGCATGGTGGCATGTGCCTATAGTCCCAGCTACTCAAGAGGCTGAGGTAGAAGGATCACCTGAGCTCAAGGCTGCAGTGAGCATGAACACAGCACTGCACTTTACAGCCTGGGTAACAGAGTGAAACTTCAACACGAAAAATAAAATAAAATTCTAAAGAACACATATACATACTACTCATTCTTCAGATCTTAATTTATCTTTCTTTCAAAATGTTCAAAGTACTTTTCAGAACATTCAGTGATCCCTTACAATATTTCTCTTATGAAAGGAAAAGTGCTATGCCAAGAACAATGGCTCATGTTTGTAATCCTGGCTACTCAGGAGGCTAAGGGGAGAGGATTGCTTGAGGCCAGGAGTTCGAGATCAGCCTGGGCAACATAAACACGTAATCTCTAAAATAATTTTTTTTGTGTGTGTTTTTTTTGTAATTAGCTAGGCATGGTGGTGTACACCAGTAGTCCTAGCTATTCTGGAGGTTGAGGCAAGAGGATTGCTTGAGCCCAGGAGTTTGAGGCTGCAGTGAGCTATAATAGTGCCACTGCATTCCAGCATGGGCAACAGAGCAAGAACTCCTCTCTAAAAAAATAAAAATAAGTAAATAAATAAAAGAAGAGGGCCTTGATTTCAAATATAAGGTAAGTAGGAATTCCATAAAGTGTTAGTAAAAATATTTTGAACATGCTGTGACAGTTCATGGAATATGCAGCAGAGACTAAGAAATGCTCAATCTTAATTGCTAGACTCTTCATATTCTTAATGAAGTAAGAATTCTTATGTTATACATTTTCTAAGGATAGGTCTTATCACACATTTTTTAAGAAATCTTGCTGTAGGAAAGAAGCAAGGATTGGATTAGGATACTTCAAAAACATCACCAGAATTTAGTATGTAGCATTTGATGCTATTATGACTATTTTTTAAAAACTGGTAAAAGTAAAACCAAAGAACATATGAACAAGATTTTTTTTTAAACAAGGACACTTTATTCATTAAAGTAGGTACAGGGACCACAACTACCAGGTCTTGCAATTGGGGAGAGAGATTGGGATCAATCCAAACACAGCATGGACAAGCAGGGATTTACGTACAGCTGGGAGAGTGACCAGAGTATGTAAGATCACTAGGAGGAAATGTCATTTTTTTTTTTTTTTTTTTTTTTTGAGTTGGAGTCTCACTCTGTTGCCCATACTGGAGTGCAGTGGCTGCTCCCAGCCACCACAGCCTCGACCTGCTGGGCTCTGGCGGAAAAGATTTTTAAAAACAATAAAATGCTTAGGTTTAAACCTATTAAACTCTATGTGGAAATAAAGAGAAAAAGTTAAAACTTAACTTTGAAAATTAGTTATCCTTTGATGAATACCATTATTATGTATACATGTGCATATATATCTATATACACATGCATATACACAGATGCACACACCAACCTATATTCAATAAATATATATAACATATATACACACACAGCAAAAGATCATTACTAAAGCTATAAACTCAACAATATTTAACAAGAGTTAAAAATATTTACTCTATATGAAATTTATCACTGACATGTTAAAGACCTCTGTGGTTTTTTTATTTTTAAAAAAATACTTTTCAGTTACTATATTAACATGAAATTGTCTTCAACTTTTCCATTCTAATAACTGGAGCTCATTGCAAGCACTGTTTTGTAAAAATCAGTGTATGCTGCATCATATGTCCTCATCCAAAAAAAAAGAAAACAAAATAAAAATCAGTGTGATATTTATACTTATCTAAGATAAAATAAAGTACTGCTACTGGCCTCATTTATTCCTTATTTTTCCCCCAGCATCCTATGAATTAACTCAGAAAGCAAAGAATCTACACGGTACAGGGTTATTCCCTTTTTAACCTGTATTAAGTTGAAAGGACACATTTTTCAACAAGGTCTTCTTCATCTTACTATTGTTCCAGTGATGATCCAACCCTTTTCTCCTCCCTACCCCCAATTTTTTTCAACCAACTAAGAGTAAAAGCTGCTGTCTTGTAAGAGCTTTAATTGAGCACAGGGGTCGCTGTTGAGTAGTACAAAGCATTTTTCCTCCCCAGGGGCTATTGCAGCTATACCTGCAAAGACTTCTATAAATTAAAAGGAAAATGTTCAACTTGTGTTTATGTAATAGAAAACTGAACTCCAAATCAACAACGGGCGTCAGGTAAACGTATCCAATACAATTTACACACATAATTGAAAGCATTACAGCCTAATCAGACATCTAAAAGAAAAGCATGCTCAAATGAAATGTCTACAGAATCATTAGTTGGCAGCCATTCTATTACAATCACACATAATGTCAGTGGTGCCTTGAGCCTGTGCCAATGACAACAGCATAAATTTTGCATCTCATTTCTGTGGTCATAAAATTAATGATCAGTTTAAAAATACTTCTTTGTAAAAGTTATTGCGCAAAGAAAAGACATGAATGTGTCCCTGTTATGTACTCACAAGTATAATTATGGGGTTGCTGCTCATTAATACTGTTTCTTGTTTCCCTAGAAAAGCATTTGATTTATCCTACAACTTTCAAAAGTTTAATTAACAATACAAAGTTAACAGTCTAAAAGACAATGATCCAAGACTTTCCTCCCTATAATTTCAGTAGTAACTTAAATACCACAACAAAATCAAGGTTTAATCATACCACAGCAGCATATTTCTCTGAAACCCAATTTTAAATTTGTAATAGTTGGGTTCAAATCACGATTAGCTGTTCTTTTTTATATGGTTCATCATCAATTAACATTCTCCCCAAATGTCTAGAAATGCATACCAACAGCAAGTGAACAGCCATGATCTCTACCACCATTGGAGGTGATTTACCCAATTTGCTGCTTGTTTTTCAAAACAGCCCTATTTTAAACACGAATCAGGTAAACATTAAACAGTATACAGATTGAACTTCCCTATTCAAAAAATCTGAAATCCAAAATGCTCTAAAATCCAAAATTTTCTGAATGTCAACATGACGCCACAAGATAAAATTCCATACCACACATTTGCTTTCTGATAGTTCACTGTACACAAACTTTGTTTCATGCATAAAATTGTTTAAAATACTGTATAAAATTATCATTGGGCCATGTGTATAAGGTGTATATAAAACATAAGTGACTTTCATGTTTAGACTTGGGTTCCATCCCCCAAGATATCTTATTATATATATACAAATGGTCCAAAATCTGAAACCCAAAACTCTTCTGGTCCCAGGAATTTTGAATAAGAGATACTACTCAACCTGTACCTAAAAATGTGATAACCAGTCC
Organism: Tarsius wallacei; assembly: GCA_963574415.1. Lineage (NCBI taxonomy): Eukaryota > Metazoa > Chordata > Mammalia > Primates > Tarsiidae > Tarsius > Tarsius wallacei. The sequence goes on along the minus strand of CAUYQG010137146.1, from coordinate 27,176 downwards.
TTCTTACAGAGCATGAAAGACAAACTAGGGGGAAAAATTACTCTAGTGAAAACAAATTAATTTCTAATTCTCTATTGAGTTCACTTGTCCAAACTAATTCTTCAAGTAATAAAATACAGCTAAATATACAGAAGCAAGCATTTAACTTGCCATTTCTTAAGGGAAGTTTAACTCTTAAGGTTCTGAAGGATATAGGTCACCAAAAATAAGAAGATTCTCCTCACAATTCTTCTACAATAGTTGGGCTAATCTTTAGCACGCAAATAGTAAAGACAGCTTCTTGCACTAAACTGAGGCAAAGCTTTAAAATAAGGATACTATTTTTTCAAGCACTGCCTCTGAAATCTACTTCTACTACTGATCTAATCTCAAACATGCTCAACACATTTATACAAGGTCAGCGGTGGGGGTGGGTGGAGGAAGGAAAAAGCTGTAAATTATTTGCTTAGATTTCATTGTGGAGCTAACTTTCAACAGAAAATATACTAAGTTAGGAAGGGTTTAAAAGAAGGAAATTAAACATCATTCAAATGTCAGACTTTTCTGCTATCAGGACAAATTAAAATGGATACCTTCTTATCTAATACTCCTGCTACTTTAAAAAAATGTTCAGTCCATTAATAAACTTAAGAAATAATTAGTGAGAAGGTCAAAGGAAACTGCTTTCCAACTAAATCTATGCATACTTACCAATGGAGTCTTAAGAGCAAAATCCATTCAATATTTTTATAGTTAGAGCAAAAAGATTTTAAAGGAGAAAATAAGAGGCTTTTAGCTGTAGCATCTAAAGCAACATATTCACATTTTTTAAAACTGTGGACACCAATATTTTACAAATTTGAAAAACATTCTCATGAAATATTTGTTTCATGCTAATATGTATGCCCTCCTTTTAATAATTTATAATTTCCCCCAAATTATCTGAAAACTGAATTTATGAATCAAAATAAACACAAATCTTCTTGACAAATGAAGCTGAACCTATGAATATGCCTTACTATTTATAAACACCTACTATGTGTCATGCACAGGTATTTTCACATTACCTTATTTCATTGACTCATTCTACAAAAAAGTAATCACACATAAGTCATCACTGGAGAAAAAAGAGACTAATATAAGATCAAGATACAACTATGGGTAAAACTTTAAAAATTATGTACTTAATATATACAGTATTTAGAAATTCTAATTAACAGCCAATAACAGTCTTTACTCAAATAGCAATATATTCTCACTGCAAAAATAATTATTTCAATCCACATTTACGAGAACTATGACCTTGTCATGTGACAGGGAACAATTCTAAAATAATTATACAGCATAATTCCAATGCAAGGAGCCTATATTCAGGAGGATATTTTATAGTACTAGGTGATAGTACAACTAGGAAAGTACAGTTCGTTATTTAATCTGTCATGTACGATACTTTGAAGGATATAAGGAACTCTCTATTCTACATAAAATAGGCAATATCTCAAATGAATAATAGGGACTAGACTAAGCAAGATGCGTTCTTGCTGACTAGATTTAAATCTTTAATAAGTATAAGTAAAATTAAGGAATTTAGAAAACCAAGTGATAATTATTCTAAAGTTGCAACTTGTCAAATCTCTTCAATGGGGAATTTATATAAGGAGATAAGGAGATAAAAGAAGACTCTTGATAAATTAAAGAAATGAAAAAGTCTTACAATAACAGCTTTCTATGGAAATGAGTATAAATAACAAGTGGAAAACTAGTTTAATGCACAAGCTACAATATCTAGAAGCCACTATAATAAGTTTCTATCAATATAAACTATTCTCACCAAAAAAAAAAAAAATGGAAATACAAAAAAAAAAAGAACCCTCTAAGATCTATGCTGCTTAGTGTTTCATCATATCAATTCAATTAATGTTAAGATTGAAATACCTCAAACTGTAAAATCTGTATTATTAAATCTCAGGATGGGAGATTATCTAGAGTATAAGGGAGAGATATGGGATGGAACACAGGAGGGATAACAGACATCTGTGTACATTAAAGAAATTAATAACTGACTTATTGGAAACAAATAAATCTGATTAACTCATTTTATTTAAGAACCCTCTACCTGGTCCTTTTTTTCCCCCCAATACTATATTAAAATGGTACTTAACTATCACATTAAAAAAATAGAGTAGGTAAATCAAATAGGTTTTTAAAGGTAAAAAGGAGGAAAACAGCTTCTGTTCACTTCTTTGTGACCCTACATTGACCAGAAAAGCGGGGGAGGGGGAAAGAAGAGGGACAAGAAAGAACAGGAAAACAGCCAACAAGAAATCTGCACAGATTTCCTTGGATGAAGATAATTCAAAATCTCAAGGGAAAAATGTAAGGTGGGGAAAAAAGCAGCACCACCAAAACATAAATTGAATTTATTCAATCTCATAATAGAGATCTGATAATAAATTCCTGTTTTTAAAAAGAGATGCACTGAATCATGAATAATTACTATGCAACTATCAGGTCTGTACCCTTTGCCATGCCTAACAAATCACAGGAATAGTCTTTTTAGAGCAAAGCTGAATATACTTTGAGAATACAATGGCATAAAATTATTCAGCTTCTCATATTTCTCCAAGGTATACATCTAATTTGTTCACAGCCTTACTTTTGATCAGATACTCTTAGTGATTAGTTAATCCAATACAGCAGTATTGAACTACAAATGATTTATTCAGAGGAAAATGATTATAGGGAATCTCTGAATTCCACGTTATTAGAATACTTATTTTAGACTCATTTTTCAATTTATATCAAATGCTATGTAAACTTCCATTCTCTTTGGAGACAAAGAATCTATCTCAGTAATGTAATTTTAATATCCACACACCTGAACAAGTTCTAAAATAAAACACCAAAGGGAAAGTTCCTACACTATTCCTAGTCCATATGCAATTATACAATGACTTCATATTATCATGCTTTTTTAGCTTAAAAATGTTTAAATTTACAAATAATTAAACTGCAATGTGAGTTCAATAAATAATCACTGGAGCAAAATAAGCCTTCAAAGAGAGGCAGAATCTGATCTCTAATATTCCTCCATAAATAGAGTATTGTATAATAAAAGTTATAACTAAAGTGCATAAATTCATTTCTATACTCAACCAAGCAAAATGCAACATGATTAAACCTATAGTTTGGGATTTATTGTAGAACACAAAAAATGAATATTTGTAGAGAGCAGGTGTTTTCTGGTCGTTTCTTTATTTCTATGTTTAAAATCTTAATACGAAAAACAGTCTCTTCTCATCCTCTTCAACCATGCCAATCTTGATGATTCAATGTGAAAAGGAACTCTGATTTCCTTTTAACTGATTTTACGTTTGTCTGGCTAAACGTTTGGTTCACTGAAGCTGTCATTAACCTCTCACTTATCAGTTGGCACAAATATGAATTAGTCTGTGGGATCTTCTAACCTCAGTTAGAAGGTGCCACACTGTGTGTCTTCCTCAAACCCAGAACTTGGCCCCATGTAGGTGAACTGACCTCATATTGTGAATCTCATACCAGCATCCTCAAATGGTAGGTCATGACCTATGAATTAGCCTCACAGAAGTAAGGGCCATACCCACATTCCCTTGGAGAACTGAAGGCATGAAGTATAAGGAACTTCCTATACCTTTCCTGATCTGGTTTTCAGTTGGCTAAGCAGCTGTCCCTCAAATCTAATGGAAGACAATCAAGTTACCAGCACTGTCACATATTTCAAAAAATGAAACTGATTCTCTTCTCTAAAAATGTATATGGCACATATTTAGTCAAATCAAAAGAACCGCAAGGAAAATAAAAACTAGCATCTGAAAAAGATTTTATTCTTGTTCTCAAATAAAAGTTTACACTGTATTTAAAACATCCTTCAACTCTTTCCTGAATTGTACCCCACATCTTTAAAAGAAAAAAAATCCTCCAAAAACATTACTTGTGAGCACTTGGCCACAGCGAGCACTCGGCCACAGGCCCTCTTGCTCCCATACTACTAGAAAATAATCTCCGCAGTGTTAAGTGGCATTGGGTTAATAGCTCACTTCTGCTTCACCATATTATTCCATGTGTAATTGCAGAACTATGCCTTTCCTAACACTTTTTTTTTTTTTTTGTCACAAGGTACTCTAAGAAACACAAAACTTAAAAATGCTAAATATATACGATATTTGCATCAGAAGACTGTGCAGAGTAGATTCTGGATATGCTTTTTAATTTTTTTCTCAGCAGGGGGAGCTAGCACTCTCATCTTGAAGGTCTATGAATACATTATGGAAATTTAAATTTTGATTTCAACTATTGAATTTCAGTATGTATTAGATTAGCCTGTTAGAAACATCCACAAAAGAAAAAAAACTTTCAAGTCTGACAAACATGAAAATTTACCTTTGTCTTGAAATTCCTGAAGATAGCTGAAAAATAAAGTTATATATTAAAATGAGGTTGAAGAATCAAAACAAAGTCTAATCAGTGACAATAACTCAAATCCAAAATCTATACTATAAATATATATCTAGAGAAAAAAACTATTTCATATCCTAGAATGACAATTCCAAAATGCTTAGAAATTTATAATAAAATTATTATCAAAGATCTAAGCGCAGTAGTAAAGTGAGGATATGTCTTTAATACATATAATGTATGTTACAATTATTCATTTAAAGTAAACAAAAGAATTTTCTTTTTCATTGTCTGAGGTATTTTCTATATATATTTATATTAAAGCCCTCAACCTATGTATCTTATTATTTAAAACAACTATACCCTCAGATAATCAAAATAAACAGTTGTATTTCGCTAAATGCTTAGGAAAATACATAATGAAGAATCTTCACCAAAAAAGGGTATTATGATAACAAGCCTGTCTGTGTTAAAAAATTAGTATAGCAGAAATACATTTTTGTCCTTTAAAAATACTTAACACCAATTAAATTAGAACATAAAAACTTAACTCCATGATAATCAATTCCTTATTAAAATGTTAATTACAAATTTGTTAAGTAAGAAATTAGTAACAACAGCAAGTGACTTACATAGACTTTACATCTTTTATCTTCTTAATAAGGGATTCTCTCTTTTCTTTTGCTTTCTTGGATAAATTTTCCCCTTTCAGTATGTCTGCTACAAATGTTTCAACATCTAAACCAAGCAATATAAGAAAACAGAATACAAATTATAGGAATCATTTTTTAAAAGACAAATAGGACAATGATTGTTTCTACACATAAGTGTTAATAACTGCACAATTTTTATAGCTATTTATCAATCCAAAGCATAACAGTTGAAGTACGTTTCAAATACTAAGTTGGACAAATCTGTTCACCACTTAGCTAATAAAATTTGTTTGCTCTACTTATGCTTAGTGCAGCAAATGCATTTGGATATTTGGCATTATTAAGACAGGAAGAAGCACACAAGTTTTAATAAACTCTGGTGCTCCATAAAACAAAGTCTCATATAAAAGCAAGCACAAAGCTTTTATGCACGTTACTATCATTTTATAGTATTTTTTTAAGCTCCTGTATGAACAGGTCATTCACAATATTATATCAATATAAACTAGTATCTCTGCCAAGGGTCTGTTTTCCCTAGTGTGATCCATTTTAAGGTATATGCACTGTTTATTACTTTAAAGGAAAAAATTAATCCACTTTTCTAGCCAAGATTCCCAAATCAGCCCCTCCTCCTTCCTACCTGCCTCACCCATTCTGGCCACCCTCAAATAAAAAATGATAACCAATTGTGTGATTTTCTGAGCGCTGTCTTCCTGCCTTGTATTCAGGTATTACTACCTGAAATAATTCTTAAGGAAGCAGAAACATAGATTCTTTCACTATTTAAAAATATAGTAGCCAAGATATAAGATTTCTATGGCCTCATATGTCATTCCTTCACAGCCTCTTTTTAAAAATTTTAGTAAACTTCTAAATTACTCTGTTGCCTGGTTCTTACGTAAAATTCCAACAAGTCCTTACAGGTTTGACTTTTATAATCCATTCATATTGTTTATGAAATATTGTGCAACTTAAATTACTTTTATTTTCAGAATTTCAGTTCATTTTGAAATACCTAATATCAAAATGAATATTATTATTTTTAAAATTTTTAAGTAGGCATGGCTATAAATTATCCATGTCTCATATTGAAGAGATATATGTATGTTTTATTTTCTTTTTATTTAACTACTTTGTCTCCTAACACTGATAAAAAGATGATACCAGACATAATATTACATGTAAGTAATTCAAAGGAGTATAAGTCTTTCAACTGTACTTATAATTAACAGTTTAAAACCTAGTATATGGGATAGAATGTCATCGATTTTGAATTCCTGGTATACATACATAATAAATGTGTAAAGGTAATTTTTCACTAAGTCAATGTGACAAGTAAAAGAATTAAGATTAAATATTGTAATTTTTTTTTGAAAAAATAGCTTACAGTTTGAGGTCCATTACCAACTAGTGTGCTAAAAATAAATATCAAAACAAAATAGAAGCAAAATGTCACAGCTTCTTTTTCCCTGAGTTGCCAATATTTTGAAGAGGGACATAGAGACATAACCCAGTAACAGTGCAGACTTGTAAAGTGAGCTCAGAATAATGAAACAAGAAAAACCTGCTCTAAACTCTTTAAATTTTGTATGCAAAGGAGCAAGCAACCTTTAGACATTCAGACATGAGCTGATATGGAAAAGAGCAGTGCTCCCCTGAGATGGCTGGAGTAGCTCTCCTAAGAGAACAGAATAAGCTAAGAAGCAGCATCCCTACTGCTCACTCTTCCAACCGGACTCAGGACTTGGGAGAATGACTGGCACAAAGACTGGAACAGTCTGCCTAATGTTATTTTCTCTCAATGTTCGTCTTCAATTCCCTCTTCCATGAGTATTTAGTTGCCTATTTTACATTTTCATTATACAATCCAAGTTTAAACAAACAGGATCCATTTTCTGTCTTGAAGCAATAACAAATTAGCTCAAGAATTTTTTTCTTTAAAAGGTCATTTCAGTTCTATAAAAAACTCAGAAAACAAAAAAGGCTGCAATACTCTATATAGCGTTCCCTTACATTCCCCCTAAAAAGTTTTTAGAATACTGATCCGTGCTATTTTACCAGAAAAGATTTGTTGGAAGCGTATAGAACTGCAGGAAGGTCCAGTATTTATCTAGGTGGGGGGAGAGGTTCAGGGCAAAAATTTATATTTTTGGGTGGTCTTTTTAACATACTTTTCTCAGGCTTTTCCTAGAAAGGGCTTAAGGCAGCTAAAATTATTTTATAAACATCTACTTTTTTCGTAATTATTTCTCAAAGGAGAGTAGGAACTGCTTTGCTGATTTTTTTTTTTAAACAAAAAAAGAACTTTAAAATGGAAGAATCTCCTGCAATAATTTTAGTTTGTTGGCTGTCCATAGATTGGTTGGTTTTTCAGCTTTTGAAATCTAGGTGATTTCTCACAATCCACACTTGGCCCGTTTATTTTCACACGGAACGAAAACTGCTTCTCCAAGCACAGGAGACTCCGTGACGCTCGCTGCCTCCCATGTGGTGCCTGCGCGCATGGTCAGCTCCCCTAGCGCGAAGGCAGAGCCGGCGCCGGGAAGAAGTTCCGAGGGCTTTCCTGGGAGATGCTCCTGCTCTGCCCTCCGAGGAACTCGAGGAGATCGACACTAGCAGTGTTAAGCCCCAGGGTTCCCCTCAGACGGAGCTGGCAGCAGGGAGAGCCGGGCTTGGGGCAGAGCCCTCGCCAGACAAATGGAGCTGGATCTGCGGCTTTGTAGCTCAGAGCCAGGGTAATATTTCAAAAGCGAGCAATAAAACTCAGGCGAATCAAGCATTCCTCTGACTGGTTGGAAAGAGATTTGAAGCTTTCTCTAATGCTCTAAATAACCCTGCAAACAGTAAGCTAGCAAGGGCGGTAAACCAGCGAGAGGGTTAGCCCTTCTCTACCTTCCTTTAGGCGGTCATGTCCCTCGGTTAATATGTAGATTTCACCGACTCCTGACTGCCTGTGATTCAGGGAAACGCATTAATTTGATGACAAGAAAAGGTCAGCCTGCCTCGCTCGCCTCTTGGCCTGGTTTTGAGAATTCTTCTTCCACGGAGGGAGGAGCTCCAGTTACACACCCGCGCATCCGCCACTGGAGAGAAGTGGGAGGCCCACTCAACCACTGCGGGAAAGGGGGCGCCCCCGCAACGCGCCAGGTCTATCTACTCTCGTCCCCTGCCTCTAGGACCAGCAGTCGCGTAGATCACAGGGTCTGCACCACTTGCATGTAACCCCAGAATTAGCCCCATCTCCGTCAGCCTCCGCATCGGCAGGAAAAAGTTATCGCGGTGAAAGTAAACGCGGTGGTGATTTTTGCTCCTGTTGTACCGTAACATCGTCAAGAGTAAACTTTATCTCGCGGTACAGCTGTAAGGATCTGGGGAAGAAGGCTGCTGAAAAGATCAGATTTACAGCTGCTCTTAAATGTTAAGGTCCGAAATCAAAATTTTAAAATGACAAGCTCGGACTTAGCAATCCTTGAGCAGTTTAAGTTAGAACTCTCTCAGCCTGGAGACCCCTACCAGGCAAACATTTACACACTGAATCACTGAATGGTACTCCAATCCCCTCCCCCCCTTTTTTTTACATACATACTTCCTAGAAAAACTGCCACCCTGTCTTCCCCTACAGTCCCAAATGGTTGGGACAGGTATCTAACACACACTGCTTCCTACCAGCTTCTGCACAGATCACACAGTGAAAAGGTGGAACCACACAAGATCAGAATAGTCTAAAAATTTTTGCAATGATAAAACAGCCCTCAGCTTCTCGAGGTTAAATATTTAGCATAGATTCCTACTCCGGAAAAGCACCGAGGTTTGACCACTTGTCCTCACCATCCCCCACTACCAGCCTGGAATAGGGCTTGCAGGTTGTAAACAAGTCACAAAGGTAACACCCCCTGTCTTCCCGCCTAGTCGGCCAACCATCCATACCTCCCTGCACATGCAGGCTCACACTCAGCCTCTATGATGGCCCGAATTCTATAGGGGAGGTAGCAAAAACTGGGCTTAACTCACCACCATATGCTCAGCCCCAAATCAATGAAATAAGTGTAAAACCAATCATACGGCACCTCCAATAACTTTACTACTTAATCCCACATCTACTTTAAGAACTGGGCCAGATTTCTCTTTGTAGTGACTGTCACCAAACTTAATGTGCTAAGGATCCTAGCCTAGAATTCAAGCTGCAGCCAGAAAAGGGGGGGGGGGGGGGGCGGGGAAAACATGCTTTTCTTCTCTGTTAAAGACCATACAGATACTCTGACCAAACACATACCGGTGAAAACATAAAAATAAAAATCAATTAAACTAGGCACATGCAGATTAATGGAGCCAAATACCCAAAGTTGGAAAGTGGCTAATTGAAAAGTTATTGATTGTTCTAATCGATGTCCTTCCCTTGATTACCTACCACTTTTATAGGTTATGGTTGAACTGGGACTTTTTGAACTTGGAAAAAGAGACATGAGCAGGCACTGAGTTCTTTAGTACGATGGGTAAAACACACCTGAGTCTCACAATCCAATCATCTGAAAAAATTTTCAAAATTGGCTTTGGAGGCTAAATGATTTATTTTGATAGAAAGCTGAGCTGTTGAAAGATAAAGCTGAACATCTTTCAACCTCTAAAAGATGCCTCTTGATAGACAAATAGCACCTTACAATAATCAAAATCTTTTTACATGCATTTTCAAAGAAGCCATAGTGAATAACACATTAGTCTGAGATTTACACTACATTCACTGCTAAGGCAACCTCTATTGTAATGTGTTCAGGATGTGATTGAAAAAGAAATGTAAACTCAGTGGAATGAAAAAGATAGACATGGCTTTAATTGAAAAAGACAAACTAAGTGAATAATGAGTATATAAAACCTAGCCTATGCCACTTTTATCACCCATATATGACACTTAATCTTAAATTTATGAGAGACAACTGAACTGTTTCAGATCACCAGAGGCTTTTCCTACTCTGTTGTTTCTACCCTCTTTCCAGTAATATTTTAATGCTGATAACAGTAGAGATAGAGTCATTTGCAAATTTTTCATATGTTGCTCATTTTTTAGTATGTTTAGATTCCTCTTTTTAAAGGAAACCAATGATAATTTGGGTTGAGTAGCTATAAAAACTGTGCATAAGATCAAGAGCCTTATTTAGTAATATGAGATAAAAATATTTACAATGAAAAGCCATGCCAAAAGATCCTCTTCCAAGAAAAAGTAGGACATTTTATGTTTGAAATAAATCAGCAAATAATTTTCCTCACATTACAACTTAATTCATCTATATTATTTGACCCATACAAAAAAACTCTATAAATTTCTGGTCTCTTGATTTACGAACAGATATTGCTTTTTCTAGAAAAAAAAAAATCTTGGAGGTGTCGTAGATTGATTTCATTTTGAGATTAAATGTTCTCATATCAACTTTATGCTCATAAGTTATTGCTGCCAACATAGGGCAGGCTTGTTCTTGCTCCGTAGGAAAATCCAGGTGCTTAAGAAGTAGGTGACTAGTGGTGACTCAGTAGGTGGCACTCTTCCCTTTACATACTCAGCCAATACCCCAGAAAGAAGTTATGGGATACTAGATACACCATAAATAATTCTCATAGGAAAAATAAAACCAAAATGTTGGAATTTTGGAAACTCAAACTATAGTATACTTAGCACTAAAAAAATTCTGCCCCTATTTCAAATGAATTGCATTCTTTACTGAGTGCCCCTAAAGGGATTATCAATTATAATGTGTGAAGGTTAAAAAAAATGTTCTGGAAATCCCCAGTAGGGAAAAATGCAATATTTCTAATCAAGACTACCACGTGACCAAAATCTCAGTCACTTTGCAGAAATCATATAGTCACTTTATTTATTGTTTGTTTGGTTTAGTTTGATTTTTCAGAGTACTAACAACCATTATTTTCTTCTTTTAACTATGGTTTTATTTTCTAATTTAATAAAAAGAAAATAACATCCTCTTAAAGTCTTCCTTTTTACATTTGTAGACCTAAAACCATTATTTAAAGAGTGATCAAACAAATGCAGGGGCTGGTGGGCAGCGGTTCTAGTTCTCACACTTTCTTGACTGCCTGAAGGAAAAGACTCACATAAATCAAGATTATTCTTGCTGTAAGTCCCAGTCAAAATATTTGGATGTGAGAGAAGATTAAATGGACAAGATTTGGGATTATCCTTTGATTTCAATTATCCAGGCTAAACCTGATCTTCCATTGTTGTAGAAAAGAAAAAAAAATCAAAGAGTGCCTGTAGTACATATGGCGGCTCAAATGTGCTTTTAACGACAAAATTCTGTAAACCCTTTTCTATTCATATAACTGAAAGAATAATTCAACACTTTTATAAAAAGTATAGGCCACCAAGATTGAATATACCGATTCCACAGAAAATAGTTGCAACTAACAGTGAAACTATCTAGTAGCCACTTTTTCAAGGGTATCATTAAATGTGGGTTAAGAGTGACAACTTCTTTTTTTTATGCATTTCTATACAATGTTCTTTAAAGAGGAAGGAATAAGGGGAAGGAAACAAATATTGAAAGGGTAAACTTGGAACTGCCATAATCAGAAAGAAAAAATAAAGAGAAAGAAAAACAATAAATATGGTAAAAATACATTTGAGTACCTATCCCTAATAAGCAGATGAAGTTTCATACAACTCATGTTACATATAATAATTTGTATAATAGGCACACAGAACACAAACAGAAGTATCTAAGCAATGTTATTTTAATAGCCACTATCTTTTGACTTTATATCCTTTTTTCCAAAAATAAAGAATTTTAAACTCCTGAAAAGTTTAGTTCCTTATCTTCTCTACCCTGGAATTCCAGCATAGTGCCATGCATTCTAAGAGCACTCCATTGTTAACTACAACCACCACTACCAACATCTCCTCCTTAATTTCAAAGAAAATGCACTAAGGCAGCAATATCTCTAAAATTCAAACTGATGCCAATGCTTCCTCTACAGTTTTAGTAATTCTAAGTCTAGTCATATATTTTTACCCAATGCACTTGAATTACAAAAATCATCATGCACAATCCCAACAATATTGTGAGAGTATCTATTCTTGAAATTTTCCCTACCTCAAAAGTTTTAATTATTGTAAAATGTTAACAAGTTTCTAAATTAAAAAAATAAATAAATAAAATACAACCTGAAAAACACTGGCTTACTTGTTCCATTTTTTAAATATGTCTATCCCCCCCAATTCATATCCATACTTCTTGAAAACATCCTCTGAAAATAAAGTGTAATCCACATTTATAATCTCCAAAGTTTTAATGTTTTAATATTAGTTTTCAGTACTTTGTGTGTTTTAATATGTGATTTGCTTTAATAACAAAATATTTTAAATGTCAGTGAAATGACTTAAAAAGCTGATTTCCGACATTATGCTCCCATATTATCTGACTAAAGAGAGATGGCAGAAATATATAGGAAGTTAGCATTAGCAGATAATTTAAAAATGTAATTTTGAGTTTTTAGTTAAATTACACAAATAAGGACTACATGAAATACTTGTGATCTGTGGGAATCAGAGAATAAAGGATCTCCTAAATATATATCATACTATCTGTGAATATATGACCATGGATCCAAATAACAAACTTACTCTTGTGGGAGCTGCCAAGTCTTCAAACAGGCACTCAGAGGTCTGTACTTTAGTTCTTAAATTCAAAAGTACAGACCTAAAGTATCCTGAAAATGGTGACATCTATTTTTGGAATAATAATAAACGCTTCTCTCATCTAGTTATTATAGTAATATTCTAAACAGGCAATCCCAGCATTGTAACAACAAAAATGTTAACTGTAGTAAAACAATCAATATTCATGTGAAATTCTCATATAATGGAATAAAAATTGCCTTAAGTCAGTCTTGACACTTCTTTCACTATTTCCCTTAGCAGTACCCATCAATGACAAGCATATCTTAGAGTGAAATACTATCCATCACAAATGCATTCATCACACTGTACTTTGATCATACAAACATAAGTCTACATTCATAAACTTAGTCTTATTTTCTCTACCATATTCATGATGTCAACCACCAAAACAGCATAACAGCATATTAGGAGACTTGGTCTCACACTGCTATAGCAGTAACTTACTATTTCAAATATCACATTTTAGATGACATTGTTTTTAAGAGTTAAAATAAGCAATTTCTCTTAGAGGCATCTAAGAGAAACTCTTAATCCAGTTTTTTTAAGATCAATATTGAAAGATATATATTTTCGAGACAGCTGAAGTAAAACAATCACCAGTTTCCAGAATTCTGATGTACACAAGACAAAGTTAAAACTCCAGAACATTAGGATAGGCGAGATTTGTACCACCTTTTTAAAAAGATATATTTCTACCTTGTACAAAAATATAACTTTTCATTGGTTCTTAGTGAAAATCCACACCTCCATACCCAGTTTGAACTAGTAGTGGGTTCATAATACCATTGAAGAACCACATTTTTAACTCCTAAGATAAGTTCCTATAAATGGTCATGTAAAACTGAAAAGAGGAAGATGAGGGTGCAAAGATGAACTACACTCATCATATTAACACGGAAGCAGGACTTTAACACATCCTTCCTTTTTTGCTTTAATATATTACTGAGGCTGAAGACAAGTGGCCATTTGAGAATCAGGCCCTCTTCAAAAGTGTACTGAATGCTCAAGAAAAAGGGGAGTTGTAGAAATGGGAAACCCTTCCATCCCAAAACCCCCAACACCTGTGGCTCTGACATCTCTTTGCATCTCTACATCCTCCACCTTCTTTGGCCAGGCCACCCAAGAACTACCTCTTTGACCTCAGACTTCCTTCCCAGCTCTCACACGCATTCGTTATCCTCACAGTGTTCTCTCCCTCTCCCACTCTCCCTGCCCCGCCTCCACCCTCTGTCAACGCGCGCGCGCACCGCGTCTTCACACACGTTCAGACCCCATCTGTGCAGACCATCAAAAAGGGCTACGCCACCATCCACGCACCAAATTTCAACACGCACGCCCACTCCCTTTTTCAGACGAAACACCCCTCTTCTCTCCTCCTTGTCCCGTCCCCACTGGCCAGAAGACTTGTAAAGAAGACGTGTAAAGCGCGGGGAGGTAGGGTAAGGACTCTGAATGCTTCTGTCCCCACCCGCTCGCCGTTCCCTCGCCCCCGCCCCTGCCCCGTCAGCGCTACCCTCCCCCTTCCCGCTCATTACCTGCCAACAGGTTCCTAATTTCCTCAGGGAGGGGGTGGGGAGAGGAGGTGCTGCTGGGGTTGGGCATGTTAGGGAGCGCAGGGCGTGCGGGGAAAGGATCTGTGCTGAAAAGGTGACCGACGGGGTGGGGCTGCGGCTGCCACCTAGACTCGGGCTAGCGGTCCCGGTAAGAACAGCGGGGCTACGAGTCGGGACACTGCCGGGCCGGTGTTCACAACAAGGAAGTCACTGAATCTGTAGCCAGCAGCAGCTGGACTCTCGGCCCAGCCCCGCCTAGGAGAGCGGGGCGGGGAGATGGGCGGAGAGGCGGTGCCAAGCGCCCGAGGCGTCCAACTGCGCATGGGTGTCCCTCGGTTTTCCCGGCCTCGGAAGAAAGAGCCTCGAGGCGAGCCACGCCCACCGCCACGCCGGGAAGCAGGGGGAGGAGCGACTGGTGGGAAGAGGAGCCGAGCGAGGCTGCGTCACGTGAGCCGGCGTCTGAAGCGCCTGGCCGCCATCTTGGGTGCTGGTACCACCGCAGCTGCCGGTGTTTCTCTAGGACCCCCGAAAATAATGTATCCGTAGTGCCTAGCAGTTTTTCGAGTTACAGGCCTTCTAGCTAACAGTCAGGCCCGCCGCGGTTTAACACCTCGCCTGGTGATCCACAAGGAATTTTCGACCGTCTTTAACCATATGGCCTTCTTTGTCCGATTGAAAGGAGGTGACAAAGTCTCGTCTTCCGCCAGTCCTCCCTGAGAAGCTGGGAACTGCTGCGGAGAGCGTTCTGATTGGCTCTTTCTTTCCTTTTCTACCAAATTCGTATTCTTTGAGTGACCCAGTTTCCTCACTACAAGAAAGAGTGGGAAGTTGTAGGCACTATCCTTTGCAGAAAAAAAAAGGCCAAATAGACATAGGCACCACTATCCAAAATAGTTATTGGTGGTTAGAATGAAATTATAAAATCTAGTCACTCCAACCCAGCTTGACCATTTAGTGAACAAATAATTATTGAGTGCTGTCTGTAAAGCTTCTTACAGGTTTTCTCTTAAAAAAAAATCTGGGTCCATTAAAGCCTTTATCAGACACACTTTGTTTTATTGTGCATCACAGATATTGCAGTTTTTTTAAAAAAACAAAAGTTTACAGCACCCTTGCATCAACCAAGTCTATGGGCACAATTTTTCCAAGAGCATGTGCTCACTTTGTGTCACTGTCACATTTTGGTAATTCTCAAAATATTTCAAACTTTTTCATTGTTATATCTGTTATGGGGATCTGGAATTGGTGACCTTTGAAGTTACTATTGGAATTGTTTTGGGGCAGCACAACCACACCCATATAAGACAGTGAACTTAATTGATAAATATTGTGTTCTCTGACTGCTCTACCAACTGTACCTTCCCCCATCGCTCTTCCTCTCCTTGAACCTCCCTATTCCCTAAGACACAATATTGAAATTAGGCCAATTTTTAACTATACAGTGCTCTCTAAGACTAAGTGTTCAGGTGAAAGAAAGAGTTGCACATCTCTCATTTTAAATCAAAAGGCAGAGAGAGATGATTAAGTTTAGTGAGGAGTATGTTGAAATTAAACATGAACTGAAAGCCAGGTCTCTTGTACCAAATAGTCAAGTTTTGAATGTTTTTCCGGTGAACACATGCATGATAAGAAAGTGAAAAAGCTTTAATTGCTGATGTGAAGAATGTTTGAGTGGTCTAGTTAGAACCAGTCACAACATTACCTAAAGCCAAAGCCTAATCTGGAGCAAGCCATGTCTTCAATTCCATGAAGACTGAGAAAGGAGAGAAAGCTGCAGAAGAAAAGTTGCAAGCTAGCAGAAGTTGGTTCATGAGGTTTAAGGAAAGAAAATGTCTCTAGAACATAAAAGTACAAGGTGAAGCAGCAAGTGCTGATTAGAAGGTACAGCAAGTTATCCAGAAGATCTAGCTAAGGCAATTGATGAAGGAGACTGCACTGAACAACAGATTTTTAATGCGTATAAAATAGCCTTCTATTAGAAGAAGATGCTATCTAGGATTTTCTTAGCTAAAGAGAAGTCAATGTCTGACTTAAAGGGACAAACTGACTCTCTTGTTAGGAACTATTACAGCTAGTGACTTTAAGTTGAAACCATTGCTCATTTACAATTTCAAAAATCCTAGGGACCTTCAGAATGGTGCTAAATCTACTTTGCGTGTGCCCTATAGATGGAACAACAAAGCCTGGAGGACTACACATCTACTTCCAGCATGGGTTACTGATTATTTTAAGCCCACTGTTGAGACCTACTGCTCAGAAAAAAAGGATTCCTTTTAAAATATGATGGCTCATTGACAATGCACCTGGTCACTCAAGAGCTTTGACGGAAGTGTATCAGGAGATTGTTGTTTTCATCCCTGCTAATACAACATCTGTTCTGCAGTCCATAGATCAGGGAGTAATTTTAAGCCTTGTTTTAAAGATATATTTCATGGCCTGACACACTGGTTCATGCCTATAATCCCAGAGCTTTGAGGGGCCAAGGCAAGAAGATCACTTGAGCCAGGAGTTTGAGTCCAGCAAGACCCTTTCTCTATACAAAACTTTAAAAATTAGCTCAGTGTGGTGTCACACCCTTGTAGCCCTCTCTTCACGAGGCTAAGGCAGTTCAGGGTTACCGTGAACTATAATTGTGCCACTACACTTCAGCCTGGGCTACAGAGCAAGAGATCCTGTCTCTTAAAAAAAATTTATAAGGCTAGAGCTGCCATAGATAGTGATTTTCTGATGGATCTGGACAAAGCAAACTAAAAACCCTCTGGAAAGGATTCACCTTTCTAAATGCCATTAAGAACATTCTTGGCTGGGCTCGGTGGCACTTTGGGAGGCTGAAGTGAGTAGATTGCCTGAGCCTTGCAGGTTTGAGATCAGCGTGGGCAACTTGGCGAGACCTTGTCTCTACAATAAATCAAAAATTAGCTGGGCATGGTAGTGCATGGCTGTAGTTCTAGCTATTTGGAAGGCTGAGGACAAAGGATCACTGGAGCCCAGCAGTTTGACGCTGGGGTGACTGTGAGCATGCCACTGCACTCCAACCTGGATGACAGACTGAGACTCCAAATTTAAAAATAAAATTCTTGACTCATGGGAGAAGGTAAAAATTATCAACATTAACAGGAGTTTGGAAGAAGTTGGTTTCAACTTCCATGGGTTACTTTGAGAGGTTTAAGCCTTTAGTGGAGGAAGTCACTGCAAATGTGGTGGAAATAGCAATATAAAAATAAGGAGTGGTCACGAAGATGTGATTGAATTTCTGTAATCTCATGACAAAACTTGAATGGATGCGGAGTTGCTTCTTACGGATGAGCAAAGAAAGTAGTTTCTTGAGATGAAACCTATTCCTGGTGAAGATGCTGTGAACACTGTTGAAATAACAACAAAGGATTCAGAATACTCTATAAACTTCATTGATAAAGTTGGAGAGGATTGACTCCAGTTGTAAAAGAAGTTATAGTGTGGTAAAATGCTACCAAGCAGAATCTCATTGCCACAAGGAAACTTTCTGTGAAAGGAAAAGTCAGTCCATGTGGCAAACTTTATTGTTGTCTTTAGAAAATTGCCACAGCCACCCCAACTGTAACTACCACCCTGATCAGTCAGCGGTCATCCACATTGAGACCCTCCACCAGCAAAGAGATTACAACTTGCTGAAGGTTCATGACTGTTATCATTGTTAGTAATAACGTTTTATTTTTTTGTTTGTTTTGTTTTAGAGATGGGGTTTCATTGTTTTGTCCAGGCTGGCCTCTGACTCCTGAGCTCAAGGAATGCCCCCACCTTAACCTCCCAAGCAACCAGACTCGAGGCCTGTACCACCATGCCCAGCTGCCATAAAGTATTTTTTAAGTAAGTTGTTTTTTACATTATGTTATTGTATACTTAATAAACTGCAGTATTGTGTAAATATAACATTTATGGGGAAACTCAAAAAAATCCAGAATTTATTTATAAAAAAGTGTGTATTTATTCTTATATGTTTAAACTTCAGTCACCTTCTAAGTGCTCTCCATTTTATGCAACACACCTATTGAGACACTTTTTCCACTGCTCACACAGTTTTTGAATTCATCAATTTTGATGCCTTTTAGTGCTTCTGCTGTTTTTTGTTTCACATCTTCCACATTGGCAAAACGTTTCCTTTTGAGGACTTTTTTCATCTGGGGAAACAAAAATAAAGTCACTGGAGTGAAGTCAGGTGAATAGGGAGGGTAGAGCATGGAGGTCACGCTGGTTTTGGTCAAAAACTGCTGAACACTGCTCAGTATGGGCAGGCGTGCGCGTAAATCACCCATCATGAAATGGCCAAATATGCTGAAAAAATCTCCAAAAATATTCACTGAAGCCAGACATAGTCTCTTACAACAATGCTAGCTTATATTGATGTTGATGGGTTCCTAGAACACTTACCTAGCAGGGAAAGCCTATACTACAAAGGGGCCCACCCTCCAACACATTCCAGTTTTTGTTTGGGTCCCCCTTAATATATGCATTGGGAAACCACAAAATTAATGTGATTTACTTTATTGTGATATTTGCTTTATTGTGATATTTGATCTGGAACCTAACCAGTATCTGCAAGGTATGGGGGTGTGTGTGTGTGTGTGTGTGTGTGTGTATTTTTTGCAAGTACATTTATACAGATTTATTACATGCAAGTGCCTTTTAACTATTAAAGTCACTCAAAACCTGGTGTGAAACCATCAAGAAAAATGAAGACTCTGGAGTCACTGAAGAATATAGAACAGAGGCTAATAAGAGGAAGTCTTCAGATAGGAACTACCTGAGCAAAGCATTTACTGAGTATCCACTGTGTATTTATTTCTTTTAGTAAAAATATGCTTGGAAACACTAGACCCCGAAATGCCCCTACATCGTGCCCTGCCTCCAGGTTTGGCAAGGCATATCATTTTCAAAACATGAATGTTAGTTTTACTATTAAGCCTTCACATAGATTTATTTCCCTTGATAGAAATAGTGACTCTTTCCTAGATGCTACTATTGTATTTTAAACATGGTATCATTACTCTAATCACAATGTATATTGTTTATTCCTCTACCCTCCAACCTTCACTAGATAGCTTAAACTTTAGTTTTCATTAGAATTGCAATATAACCTATGACATTGCAAATTCTCAAGTCCTCATCCCCAGAGATTCTGATTCAGTGTTTTTAGAGTGGTGCGTGAGAATTTGCTTGTTAAACAATCCCTGTAGGTGAATACAAGACATGAAATTTCATTTTGAGAATCACTTTACTTCTTCCCAGCTCCTATAGGGTATAACATTTGTTATACTTTATCTTTCATCTCCAGCTGTAATCCTAAACCTAACAAAGAACAATGGCTTTATTAATATTTCATCAAAACATTTTAAAAAAACAAATGCAATATGACATTTTTGTGTAATCTTCTAAGAGATAACACTAAACACTAATTGTAAAAGGAAAAATTAGAACATTTTGGAGTTCATGTCTTTCCTTTCAAAACAAAACAAAATAAGACAAAAATTTAGCCAGGCTCAGTGGCTCAGCCTGTAATCCCGCGCCTTGGGAGGCTGAGGTGAGTGGATTACCTGAGCCTGTGGGTTCAAGACCCGCCTGAGCAACCTGGCGAGACCTCGTCTCTACAATAAATAAATAAAAAATTAGCCAGGCGTGGTAGCACGCACCTGTAGTTCCAGCTACTTGGAAGGCTGAGGCGGAAGGATCATCGGAGCCCAGCAGGACAAAAAAAAAAAAAAAAGACAAAAACTTTACAATTGAAGTAAAACATGCAAAACAGACTCTGAAAATGCCTCAGATTTTTAAATGTGATGAATAATAGAAAGAGTGCTAAAACTTCAAATTGTTCTTGATGGAGGTAAAAGTAAATAGTCATTTTATAACACGTCTTCAAAGAATCGAGCTATTATTCTTAAGCAACAAAATTATCTTGCTTCCTAAAGAAGAAAGAAACTATTTCATGGACATTTTATATTTGTGAGGATTCTACTTTTCTTCACAGTTATCACATATAATTCTTTACCTTGTCACTTTATTTATTAAACCGGGCCTCCAAATGTCCCAATTCTTTGTTTCCTTCTGATATAACTGACCATTTTTTTATCCCTGTGTCCCATTTATTTATTTATACTCCACTCATTCCACAAAGGAATTGAGGTGATTTACTCTTGTATCAAATAGACAGCTTTCTGGAGTGGATCAAATGGACAGTGTCTACAATGCTCATTATGACAAGTCATTCTTGTTAGTGAGAGACAGGAAACTATTAAGATTGCCTTAAAATATATAGCATCTAGTAGTCCAAGTAAAAAAGGCAATAACAGAAAATGGACTTTTTGTATAAAACACATTTTCCCTACTTAGAAAACCATTCTCAGACACAGGTCCATGATGGATTCACTTGGGCAGTGTTTTGTATACGCTATCATTTTTACTGTTTTTTGTTAAAGTTACTGAAATTGATTATAAGACAGAACAATAGAGGTTAAAAGAAATGCATTTTCTCTTGTTTCCAAAATGTTCCCATAACAAAAACTAAAAAGGAAATAAAATCATACTTTATATTCTTTAAACTAGTATAATAGGTTTTAAAAAGAGTATAATAAATGAACTTTAAATCTCAACCTGAAAGGTAGCAGCCTCCCTACCATTCTGCAAAGGACAAACTAGACTCTGGATAAAATCTTATGATTTGTCTTTTCAAAAGTAGATACTCCAGTTTAAATATATATATCCCAATAACTGAAGCTAACCTTCCTCCTTATGTTTTTCAGAATTTGCTTAGGAGCATTGAATATGAGGTCTAACAATTACATTCATGAACTCATCCTAGAAAAAGATACCTGATTGCTGAATATCACTATGGTCACCTTCAAAGTACTTCCCTTGAGCCGGGCACGGTGGCTCACATCTGTAATCCCAGCACTTTGGGAGGCAAAGGCAAGAGGATTGCCTGAGTCCATAGGTTTGAGACCAGCCTGGGCAACATGGCCAAACTTCGTCTCTATAATAAATTTTTTAAAATTAGCTGGGGGTGGTGACACACGCATGTGGTTCCAGCTACTTGGAAGGCTGAGGTAGAAGGATCACCTGAGCCCAGCAGGTAGAGGCTGTGGTAGCCGTGAGCATGGGCAATAGAGTGAGACTCTGTTTCAAAAAACAAAAAACAAAAAAAAACCCATGCAAAGTACTCCCCTTGGGAAGCTATGCACTGACACCAGCACATAGTCCACCTGTCAAAGTAATTTTGGAGCTCTTTTTCTGGAATGGCCATCAGAGCTGCTGTTGTACTATCCTTGATGCCCTGAATGTCATAAAACTGTCTTCCTTTCAGTATTTCCTTTATCTTCGGGTAAAGAAAACAGTCATTGGGGACCAGATCAGATGAGTATGGAGAGTGTTCCAAGACAGTTATTTGTTTACTGGCTAAAAGCTCCTTCACAGTGCTATGTGAGCTGGTACATTGTCATGATGCAAGAGCTGCTTTGGGAGCATTTTTGCACACACATTTCTCATGCCAAGGTTTTCAGTTAAGATTTTCCTGTTTCTCTATCGATATTTATTTGGTCTGCCATGCTTCTAACAGTCAGCCAACAATTTTGATGCACAGTTTGATGAACTTTTGCAATGTTTTTGTCAGTTCTGTCTGTTACTGACCATCCTGACCACTCTTTATCAGTGATGCTTTCTCTCTCCTCAGAAAAGCATTTAATCCATTTGTACACTGTCTTTTTATTCATGGCATTATCCCCATAAACTTGAACTAACATGTCCCTGATTTCAATTCCACTCTTGCCAAGTTTAAAAAGAAATTCAACGTTTGTTTGTTGCTCTAATTCAATCTCCAACATTCTCATGATGGCACACAAAAACATGCAACAATAATGAACGCCACTCAGCAAGACACTGCCACACAGTGACATTAACACAGCTGTGAGACACTGATATATCAATGTTATGAAACCTTACCAAGTTGTTCATACAATGCTGCATAAGCGCATAATGGCAAGTTCACCAATTTAATTGTCAGACCTCATATGGTATAAAGCTTATTGCTCACTGGTTACAAACCAGTACAACATGTTATTGTCCTGAATACTATAGGCAACTGTAACAAAATGGTAAGTATTTGCGTATCTAAACATATCAAACATTAAAAAGATACAGTAAAAATAAAGTATTATGGCCAGGCACAGTGGTTCATGCCTATAATCCCAGCACTTTGAGGCTGAGGAGAACTCATCTTGGTGAGAATCTCTACATTAAATCAAGAAAAATGAGACGAGCATGGTGGCACATGCCTGTAGTTCCAGCTAGGAAGGCTGAGGCGGAAGGATCACCTGAGCCCAGAAGATCAAGGCTATGGTGGTCATAAGTATGCCACTGCACTCCAGCCTGGGTGACAGAATGAGATACTGACTCGAAATAAATAAATAAATAAAGTATTATAATCTTATGGGACCACTGTCATATATGTGGTCCCTCATTGGCTAACATGTTACATGGCGCATGACTGTATTCAGGCACTTTGCTGCCCTGGCCAATCATTTTAGTATAAGAAGAATAAGCAATTTAATATGGACTAAATTTGAGTTATTAACAAGATGCTGTATGTCTTTAGGGTCCTGCAAATTAGGAATAAGTTGAGAGAACTGTCCATTCCATTCCAGACTTGTCAGAGGCTACCTGGTTCCCTACCCAGGTAGCAGCCCATTCTCCCTTTAACTGCATTGATTTTATTTATCTAGACTCTCAGTGCTCAGAGGTCTAACCACTGTAAGGTCAGCTTTGCTAACAATCTGACTCTGACCTTATATCCTAGCTCTAGAAACTGAATTTCTCCTGCCTGAGTTCTGAGAATATGTCTTTGCGTTGCCTGCTTTTAATAAAGGAACATATTTGTCTTGGTTACACCTAACCTTCTTGGACTTTGACCCTACCTTACTCTTACAGTCTTGGTTCTGGTGTTATATTCTACCTGGATCTCCAGAGAAGAGGTGGACCCAAAGCTTTGTCTTGCTTTCTATTATTAATCAGGCTTAGTCCCCAAGGTATATGTGTACTAGGAACTTGCCAAGAAAATGTTCATTCTTTATTACTATCTAAAATTTAATGCAGACCCCTTCCTCTCCATATGAATTGTTTTACTCCTCCTCTGGGGTTTAATGAGATTACACTAGACTGTAAGCAGATGCATAAAAAGACAAGAACTTTTGATTCTCTCATTCAATTCTTTTCATCAGAATCTCTACTTCCTACCTCAGAGGCCCACTTGAGTGACCCTGATGATCCCATTTGGTTCATAACGGATTTAAGAAGAGCTATCCTTGAGCTTACCTAAGAGGTAAAATGCAAGGTCACTGGTATAGTTTAATTTTCCCCAACCCACCCCACTCCCAAGGATGATCCTTGCTGCAGTCCCTGAAATTCTGCCAATTAGAGACTCAGGAGAGCAAATGGGTAACTATCTCCCTTTGAACTTTGGTCTAGGTTGGTTTGAGAAATCGTGTTTTCTAGTACCTTCATTAAGCATTCTATGGCTTTAGATTAAAGATCATTGAGGAAGTATCTTGGAATTTAAACGTTATATGGGAAGGCAATTATCATGAACTGACTGCCCAAGAATGGTTTCAGGACAAGTAGTATAAAGCAAGCAAGGTGTTCATGGGCATATTTTATGCTGTAAACCTGTTTTCTTTATATTAGCACTGGTCCCCACAGCATTCTTATCAATATTTGATGAAAAAATAGTTTTCTAGAAGAATGAAACTGAAGAATATGACTGCTTTATTAATTAAACTTTGGAGGACTCACATTTGGGCTTTGAATCATAATTGGCTCAATATGCACTATTGGAATTTTTATTTTGTTATTGTAGCTATTTTTAAAACATGAATTTAGATGAAGCATGATTTTCTAATATTTTCTGGCAATCATTTTATAGCTAAAGAAAAAGTCTCTGCTAAGTTGGCAGAGTTTCTAGAACATTAAATAATTAAAAACCGGTCTGGATCTCTTTCTATAAGTAAGGACAAAATAGTAAATTGTTACCATAGTCCTTCCTATTATCATAGTACATCTATTTTCACTAGGCAATTTTAAAATATCAAGCTGTCTTCAGCAACAGTATTTCAGTAGGTTTGTGCTTAACATATTCATGAAGGGTTTTGATGGATTTGATAACCATAAGCAGCTGTTAACATTAAATTGCCATTTAATTTTTTTCGGTGACTTTCAAAGTTGTCAATATTAAACAGTAAGTTTTATAAATGACTAAGGCCAATATCAGTAAAATAAAATTGTAAAGGCTCAGTCAAATTCTCCCTTTTTTCATAGTGTACCACTACTAGACAAACAGAAACACACACACACACACATTTTTACAGGACTTTAAGCATTACTTTGTATATTTGCTTGTAATTTGCATTGCATATTCTATACTCAGAAAGTCTTCCATTCCTTCCTTCACCTCAATCCTATTTCATTTTTATACTTTTTTCCTATATCTCATCCATCAAATCTGCGTTTAATCCCATTTCACAATACAATTTTTTACCCTCCCCAACAGCATAATTTTAAGATACTTTTACTTAAATACTCTGGATCTCAGTTCTTTCCTTTTTAATTTTTCCTTGTTGGATGACTATTTTTAATGTGGCTTTATGCACTGAGCTTTAGTAAACAAAGGGAAGTCAGTAATATTGACATCTACCCAGTCTTCAGAATTTGTAGACTGCCACAGACATATCTATAGCATAATGAAGGGCATCAAGAGTTATGCAGTTTACCATGCAGAGACACTTTCCTGTCCTTCAGTCCATTTAGTCGACATTATAAAGACACATTGCTGTGTATTGGGAACCAAGGTTCCTTTTGGTTTATTTGCGTTGACCCTAAAGCCATTTTATGGTAACTCTCCCAGAAACCATATATAAGCAAGAAAAGGTCTGACAAATCCAATTCCTCTCCAGTCAGCTTGCTTTATATTTCTATGCATTTGTTTTTATTTTTTAAATTATCTTCTTAATTTTCAGAAAGATAAAAAATTATTATTATATTTTATGCAGTGCTATCAAAACATTACCTTGATTCACAGGAGCACAAAGAACTTCTTGAAATATCTCCAAACTACATGCTTTGTTTTATTGGACTTGGCTGCCATGCATTAAAAGAAGATGTTCCTCATTTTTATATTTTCTTTCTTTCTTTTTTTTTCAGTGTCTTGTTTCTTTTTTTTTTTTTAATTGTAAAGATGTGGGGAACAATTCAGGGTTAGGTACACAAACAATGATTATGCAGGTACTCTTGTTGATGAGGTATACCCCTCCCTCCCCTAGTAGTTTCCCTCAACTGCAATTCCCACCCCCTCCCCTGACAATTTCCCACTACTGCCAATTCCTTTCTTATAGTATTATCAATTGTTCAAGGTCTGCTTATGAGTGAGAACATATGGTACTCTGTTCTTTGTTTCCATGATAGATCACTGAGTATGATCAACTCCAAATTCATCCAAGTTGCTACGAAGTCCATATGTTTGTCTTTCTTTATGGCTGCATAATATTCCATTGCATATATGTACCACATTTTTTTAATCCACTCCAGCTTCGATGGGCAATATGGTTGGTTCCATGTTTTTGCTATTGTGAGTAGAGCTGCAACAAACATACATGTGTAGATACCTTTTTTGTAGAATGATTTGAGTTCCTCTGGGTATATTCCCAATAGCGGAATTGCTGGGTCATATGGGATGTCAATTTCTAGTTCTTTCAGAAATCGCCACACTGTCTTCCAGAGAGGTTGCACTAGTTTGCATTCCCACCAGCAGTGTAGAAGTGTTCCTTTTCCTCCACATCCTTGCCAGCATCTGCTGTTGTTTCTTTTAATGATGGCCATTCTTACTGGAGTTAGGTGGTATCTCAATGTGGTTTTGATTTGCATTTCTCTGATGATAAGTGAGGCTGAGCACTTTTTCATGTGTCTGTTGGCTGCCCATGTATCTTCTTTTGAGAAGTGTCTATTCATTTCTTTTGCCCACTTTTCAATGGAACTGTTTGTTTTTTTCCTTTCAGTGCGTTTGAGTTCCTTGTAGATCCTAGATGTTAGACCTTTGTCAGATATACAGTTGAGAAATATTTTTTCCCATTCTGTGGGCTGTCTCCCTGCTCTCTTGATGGTTTCTTTTGCTTTGCAGAAGCTCGTTAGTTTGATGAGGTCCCACTTGCCTATCTTATTTCTTAAGGTATGGGCATTTAGGGTTCTGAATAGGAATTGGTTGCCAGTTCCAATTTCCATAAAGGTGTCTCCTGCATTATCTAAGATTCTTATAGTTTGAAGTTTTACGTTTAGGTCTTTGATCCATTTAGAGTTAATTTTTGTGTATGGTGATAGGTAGGGGTCCTGTTTCAATCTTCTGCATGTGGTCAGTCAGTTTTCCCAGCGCCAGTTACTGAATAGGTTCTCCTCTCCCAGTGGTTGTTGTTGGAGGCTTTGTCAAAGATGAGCTGGTTGAGGAATTGAGGCTTTGCTTCCGGAATCTCTATCTATCCTGTTCCATTGGTCTATTGGTAGACCAATTGATACAGGAGTTCTTGTACCAATACCAGGCTATTTTGATTACTGTAGCGTTAAAGTTTGAAGTCTGCAAGTATGATACCTCCTGCTTTGTTTCTTTTGCTAAGGATTGTTTTTGCTATTCATAGTCATTTATGTTTCCATATGAATTTCTATATTGTCATTTCCAGGTCTGAGAATAATGATGTTGGTAACTTAATGGGTATACATTTTTATATTTTCAAACTAAATATAGCTATATACTTGCTGGGGAAAAATAATTATCAGACATATGGAACATATTCAAGGAGATATTTGTTT